>JAVJIF010011346.1:0-186476 GCA_038442645.1 Agave tequilana
GCCAAGGCCCCAAAAGAGAAGGTAGTTGATGGTGCAAGTGTAGTTCAAATGAAAAAAATGAAGTTTTGGAAATGGTGTTTCGGAGGACGAACCTATAGCTCATTGGAAAGAGTATTCCGAGAGAGGAAAATGGCGTGGTTGGTGGCGGCCAAGATGGTGTAGGTGGTGGTGGAGATGGTGGTGAAGTTTTGGAGGTAATGGGTTGTTTTGGTGAAAAAATGGAGGAAGAAGATGGTGGTGAAGATGGTGTTGTGGTTGTTGTTGTTGTTGGAATGGAGGAGGAGATGAAGGGGAGAATGGTGGAGGAAATGGTGGTGGAGAAAGGTGGAGATGGTGGTGGTGATGGCCGGCCAAGAAGGGAGGCTTGGTTGGCTACCGTTGGTGACTTGCTGTGGAGAAGAAAGAAGGAGGAAAATGAAAGAGAGAGAAGGAATGGAGTGTTTATATAAAGGAAAGTTACATATATTACAAGTTTGCCATTAAATGAAATTAGACTTGCGTCTCTTACAAAGAGAGAGAGAGAGCCCGTTTCTGCCAGACCCGCGTCTGGCCAATTTTGAGCCAGACGCGGAGATTAGAGCCGCGTCTCAGATAAAAACACGAGAATCGCGTGATAGAAAAGACAAAAGGCATGGTGACTAAATCAGAGTTGATTTCCTAGAGGACATAACATTAAATGCGGGATGGAGAGAGTCTCCGCATTAAATGTTGAACCCAGATTTGGTGGGTCTCATGTCAGGCAAGGAGAGAGAAAAGTAAAAATCCGGACAGAATTCGGTATCTGAGAAAACACCGAAACTCAAGAAAAGCCCGAAAAATGAATTATCTTGAAAAATTTTCCAAAAATTCTCAAAAATAATAAATATTATTTTAAGATTTTTAGTGAAATCAGTTTTTAGAAATTCAATTCCGTTTTTAAAATAAAAATCCTGGAATCCACTATGGACGGTGTCTACACTGGGTAGGCCGGATTTTTGATAAATTCTAAAAATTCTCAAAAAATTCATTTAGATAGAAATATGATTTTAAGAAATAATGTGAAAGCCGTTTCTAAATTTCAACTCCGTTTGTAAATTAAAAAATCTGAGAGTCTGTCAGCGGCACTGGTCGACACCGGTTTTTGAACATTTACAACTTAATTCAGAAAAATTCCAAAAAAATCATGAAAAATCTAGAATATTAAAAAATAATGTTTTGAAACTGAAATCAGTCAAATCTGAATATCAGGAAGGTCAAACCATGTCGTACTGCTATATCAGTAAGATTTAAATAAGAGAAAATAAGGAAATACGCTCCAAAATCAGGACACATAGCTGTGTACGTATTCTGAGGATGGGGTGTTACACCTGAGCAGGCCTATGAAGCTAAGTCAAATCAATACTTAGCTTCGCATAAGTCCAAAGGGATTAGCTTCTCTTGAAGCTTTATAGCCTCACCAAAAGGCTAAGTTTCCAGCTTCGCATGAAGTTTACATAGCTCCACAGTGGGCTAATTTTTAGCTTCGCCTGAAGTTAATATTAGCTTCGCTTGAAACTTTCTTGTGAGCTTCGCTTGAAGCTCTTCATAACTCTGTAAAGAACTGACTTTCAGCTTCACCTGAAGCTAATACGAGCTCCGCCTAAAGCTTTCGCTGCAAGCTTCACTTGAAGCTCTTCATAGCGCTGTAAAGATGTGACTTTCAGCTTCGCTTAAAACTTTTTCTGTGAGCTTTGCTTGAAGCTCTTTATAGCTTTATAAAGAGCTGACTTTCAGCTTCGCCTGAAGCTAATAGTAGCTTCGCCTGAAGCTCTGTGGCTTCACCTGAGGAGCTGTGCTGGCGAAGCTAATTTCAGTTCGTCTGAGGATTTCTGTACCTCCTGCGGGACGGTTTGCCAGGTCAACATTTGACCATTTCTTTAGTGGGCTAACTCTACTACTTTAGTAGGGTTAATGCCACTTTAAGTGGGCGGTTACATCCGCCCACATCATCTCATATTAAGTGGAGACAGTTGGGTCAAAAGACCATTTTTAGGCTTGCGCGAGCCTGTCTAGCCTCGCATAGGGCTTATACTTAGTTTCGCATGAGGCTTTATAGCCTCGCGCGAAGCTCAAAAATCTTCTGGCGCTAGGCTATATGACTGTTATTAGTCTTTGTTGAATGTTAGTGCAGTTACACCCCTCAGTGTCTATGAATAGCTCATTTTTGGGATAAGCTCGAGGCTGAAGGCTAAAAAGCTGAAGGCTGGCTGGCAAAAGAAGGCAAAAAAGAGAAGGCTACAAGCTATTGGTGTAGAAAAGAGTTTAGCTCCCCCCACTTCCAAGAAATTCATAGAATTTGTTCTTCTAAATCCAATCCAGGGTGTCAATACCCTAAAACCTTCCTCTCTCAAGGAATCTCCGGAACCAGAGAGAAGGAATTTCTTAAGACTCCATCGATCATATCAACGGAATAAAGTGATCGCGCGCTGATCAGACTTCCACCGGCACACTTCCCCAAAATCTCAGAAGAGATACTTGTAATTTTTTCTTTTTTAATTACTTATAATTTGTTGGTATTCTGCTTAACAAGAAATCAATCTGACAACTAATCAAGATCACTGATATATCAACATCTAATTGGCCAGGTCGGCAAATATCAGGTGGGAGGTTTTCCGTTCAATAAACGTTCCTTAATTTAAGAACCACCTTTCAATTTCCTTCCTTGGTTAAAGCACCATTAGACTGAATCTAAGTCAGTCTCGATATATTGTAAAGTATATCCCCTGTATAAAGGACTTAATCCACTTATACAGTATTTGGAGTGAGGTACGCTTAGAGCGAATCTCCTTAAGACAATTACGTCCCCCGCACTGGTGCTAACGGGATAATGGACGCTGGTCTCCCAAGATACAACACTCCTTCACGGTATTTTGGATAGCACTACCAAATCACCGTAAAGTCGAACCTTAGTCAACCAGTACCTTCACAGGATCTTTGAAGCAGCGGCACAAGGACAAATTTCAAACGAATATTTGCCTTTACTCTCTGGAGGAGCACCCACTGTTGAGGACGAAGGAAGGTAGAAGAATATCTTTCTTCAGAAGTACCAGATTCAGACAACAATTCTTATAAAAGAATCTGTTGAATTTTCTGATTCCTCTTTCAGAACAATTTTGCAGAATCTCCTTGGAAGTTGCTTCGGATTCCCACTTCCCGCTGGAAGCCGCTTTCCTACTTCACGCTGAAGCACAGTTCAGAACGCCGAAAAACAATTCGCGCGCAGATCAAACTCAATTTAATAGAGAGGAGATATTTGGAATTTTTGGTGTGTTGAGAATGGAAATCTGGAGCGCTATTTATAGCGCTCCGGAAGGGCATTCTCGTCCACCATTTTTCCAACAGTTGCAACGGTTCGGACAGAACCGTCGCAACCGTTCGGTCCAACCGCCCAACCGTTGGCGGGTTGGCTGGAGCGGATCGGGAAGCGGAGTAACCCATACCCACGACACCCGTTTCAAAAAGAACCAGGCCAGGTAGGGAACCCAAACCCGGACCCGAGCCCGGCCCCGGCGCCGGCCGCCCGCCGTCAGCGGCGCGCGCGCGCACGCATGTGCGAGCATAATTCCCTCCTTTTCCGCGCGTGAAAACTCCAAGTACCCAAAGGGCACGCCCTTTGTTCTCAATTTTCTCTATTTATATACCATAAACTTCTATCCCATGGCCAATGTGAGACTAAATGCTTTTAGCTACCTTTAGTCTCGTTTTGGCTTTGAATTAGGCAATCTTTGGACTTGAATATCTCATTCATTTGAAGTCGGAATTGAACATGTGAATATACCACGTTCATCCCCAATGGAAGGAGAACACACTCCAACCATCATCCAGTTGATTTGATCAACGGATCTCGCCATAATTCAGCTCGAAGATTCATACTTTTTATTCTTCAATTCCAACATAATTTTCTCTTCAAATTTTTATAAGTTTTCCCCTAATTGATTTCTCAATGGAAAACATGGTTGTGTTGTGCTTTATTCACGCCAAAAATTCTAGGAAGTATCAAACTTGATCCAGAGTCTACTAAGGGGTTTTTTCTTAGCTATTCTCCAATTCAAAGGGTTAATTTCTCGGTTGAATGGGTCGAAGGTACATCACCTTCGTTTATCCTCAGCTTCAATGGAGTTCTATGATTTTTTTCTTGGCATCAACGAATTTCTTGCTCCTGTTGTTTCTCTCAACCTCACTGGCAGAGCATAACAACTTCACTGACCTGATAATGTGCCGCCGGCAAAAAATTACTGTTTATGTGAACAGTGCCACAGGAAAAAAAATCAATGAAGAAAAACAGTTTCATTGGCCTGTTTGGCTTGCTGCAAATGGGAGGAAAAAATGTAAATTGAAAATGAAGAAGAAAATGTAAGGAAATGGGGTAGAAAATGTGAAGAAAAGATAAAAAATTGAGATTTATGCGAGTAAGTTTTTCGATATTTGACTCGTAATGTAGAAGTGCAAGTGAAAAAGTTAATCATAAAGTTGTCCGCAAATATATTAAAATAAATATTAATTATGAATTTCTTTTTATTGTAATTAGAAAGTGCAAGTGGATTTACATGACCACAAAATTAACTGTTTTGAACTACATCTTATTACAAGTGGATATATATAACCACAAAATTAACTGTAACACCATACAAGAGAATAAATAGTATTATGAAAGGAAGGCGTAAAAAGGAAAAGAGAAAAGGAAAAGGAGAGACGAGGTTAGCTAGTGGAGGCAAGGCTAGATAAAACTTCAGGCGAAGTAGTATGTTAGCCTTCAATGAAGCTAAGTCAAGCTTCAGATGAAGCTATCATAAAGCTTCAGGCGAATCTATCAGTTAGCTCTTTAAATTAAGCTATGCTATGCTTCGAGGCAAAACTAGCAAGATCAGCTTCAGACAAAGTTAGGAGTCAGCTCACTGCAGAGTTGTGTAACTTCATGCGAATTAGAAACTTAGCCTTTTAGCAAGGCTATAAAGCTTCAAGAGAAGTTAGTGCTTTTAAGCTCATGCGAAGCCAAGTGTTAAGCTGACTTAGTCTCATAGGCTGCTTAGACCTTTTCAAAGGTAATACTTGGCCTACTGTCTTCTTCATTGGATCGGTAGCGTCCAAGTCACTGCTTGTCTCTCGGAAATGGGCAGAAACTAGTCATCACCTTGTCTGCGACTCGTCTTTTGTAAATGTCGACAATTTAGACAATGTTTAGACTGGTTGAAAGTGTTGTATGGGAGTTTATTTTTTCGAAGTGTCAACAGGACTGTCGACGGGCTCTGTCAACAGGACTGTCGACGGGGCTCTGTCGACAGTCAATATGGCATGTCAACTGATTAAGTAAACTGCTGCTCACTGTTGGCACATTCATGTATTTGCTGCATCCTAACACTTCATACAAACTTTATACTAACATCAAAGGAGTTAAAAAACTCCACCATTAATATTTTCACTCTCTCCCCACAAAAAACTTAGTAATATTATTAGTCATAGTTTGAGATTTGTTCAATCTATATAAAGAAAATATTACTCATGAATGTAAATGTATTTTGTAATTCTTCAATAAAAATGTAGTCACTTATAGGTTAACACCTAGACTTGTGGTACTTTCGTTTCAAGCTATTTTGTGTTCTCCTGTCACAAATCTAATTGTCTTGTTATCTTGGACACCATATTGCTAATTGTTCTTTTATTTTATTTTTTTTCCTTCTCATTTTCAAGAATCCAGAGCATACTTTTGAATCATCATTTTGCTCATTTAGTGAGTAACATGTAATATCCATTTCTGAACAATATAATTCTTGTTTTGTCAAAAAGTTAATAAATGTAAAGCTAAGCATTAATCCACAATGTTGTTATCGGGCACAGGTCATCTTCAAAAATTTCCCAATTCCTCTTATGGTCGCATTTGGATTCATGGAATGGAAGTGGGAGAAAATGAGAAGTGGGAAAACCTATTTCTTACTTCTCTTGTTTGTTTTAAACAAAAATGGGAAATGGGAAAACCAATTTTCCTTTTCACTTTTCCCTTTTCCATTTACACATCCTTTTTACATTATCATTTTTTCCACTTCGTGGGTGCTACAATTAATTTTTGTTCATGTAATCTCACTTATAATAAGTTGTAACTTAACGCATTAAATTTAGATGTCATGTAAATCTCACTTGCAGTCCAATTACTGTCTAAAACATTATTTCAGAATTAATATTCAATCTAATATTATTTTATGGTTAACTTTTTCACTTCCACTTCCACATTACTAACCAAACATTAAAAATATAATATACTTTTCCACTTACACTTTCACATTACAACTAAACACTGAAAATATGAATTACACAAATCCTAATTTTCTACTACACTTCCCTTCCACGTTTCCCAACCTCATTTGATACTTACACCTTTTTCTTCTACTTTCATCAAACCAAACAGGTTGTATCTCACCTTCTATTGTATGTTTTTAATTGATTAATGAAATCAGGCTATGACCATTCTCTTAAAAGAAGGAAAAATTAAAAAAAGGTCAAGCCTCAGTTTCACAACCCCTTCCTAAACTGTTTAGGAGGCGAAGCTGCAAGCCAATTTTGAAGATAATGGAGATATTTTTTTGGTACAAATATTGCACCAATTCAATTATCTCAATACAAACAATTTGTAGTACCAATCATTAATTTAATTCTATTACAATATCATAGTTGAGAATATTTTGAGTGTTTTTTTTTTTAAATGAAGATAGGCTGTAGCTTGTGCAAGCAAATTTGAGTTTCAGACCTCTTACCCACTGTGAAAGAAGTTTGCTACTGAGTGAATTTTCATAGTTGTAGGTTTGATGACTGCATGTATTACTTAAGTAGGTATTTCCCAAATGCAAAATGTGGCTAAGATTTTGAAGTATGGCTCGTTGAGTCTAATTTTGCATTTCAATATATAGTTTACTGATTTCTCAATCACATAACCATATTTCGGGATAAAACTTGACACAACATGCAAATACGTTTTAATCTAATTAAATATAAAAAAAATACTCCAAATGTGGAACACACGCTGGTTTCAGTCCTACCTAATTACTAGAAAACAGAGTTTAATGAAGAAAAGGGTTATTTAATATAAATTTTATCTCTAATCTGAAATCGTTAAGGTGTTATTTGATTAAGGGATACTCATAAAAGGGGAACTACCATTAAAAGTATGTATTTAGGAGGGGAGTGCTTTCAATGTAGAAAATATTAAAAAAGGATGAAGAGACCCTCAAAAATATGTATTTCTTTTTTAATTAAGCTCCAAAGTATTCTTATATTTGTTAAAAAAAAAGAACAATGTGTTTGTGTCCCTCTTTTTTCTTAATTTGGTTCCTTTATCCTTTTTCTAACTTATTTTTGGTAATTAAATCTAGCCACCAGATCAAATGAGAGACGCAATCTCAAATAGTTTGCCAACCTCATTCCACAAATCTCTTTTTGAAATATCTTGTGAGCTTTGTTATTGAGGCTTATTCTTGAAGCGCTCACAGGTTCTTCTATCATGAGCGGAGCTATAAATTATTAGACCAAATTTTCCAACATAAGGAATGTTGTTGGATACTGACTGTTCATAATCCAGCGGTAAAAGTCGGACTCATATGGATCGATCCTCTTCTGGAAAAAAGATACCGCACAAAGAGAAGAAGGGTTCACTGGTTATGATTATGACTTGTGTGCTGGAAGTTGTTCAAAGAGGGAATGAGGGGTCTGCTGTGCTTCCATCAGTGTTTGTTTGTTAACTTTGTCCTAACTAAGTCCTGTGGAATTTGATATCTCAGTCCCTCTCTCAGCTGACCATTTTATAAACTCTCAGTGTTCAGATCGTTGCTTATGGCTTGGTTGTTGAGATGACATCGTCAAGTTTATGCTTAATTTTATGTTATTGGGGGTTCAATGGATAATTTTGTCAGATAATTTCTTAGTAATGAAATCTAGCCAATTAACTTAAAAAAAAAAACAAGAGAAGAAAACTAGCCAATTAGTCAAATGAGTACTAGGATCAGTCGGGATCTCACATAATTACAAAAAATTCTTAAAGAAATTTAAGATCTCAAAATCAAATTTGGGAGACATATTCCTCTTTCTTTGTCAAAGCTAGGTGCCTAAATGGTACACGAAGAATAGATGCCAAGGCGAACAAGGAGATTGAGATGGGGGCTGTTCATAGTGTCCAGGTAAAAATGTTAAAAAGCTATAATGAGGAAGGGAATCATAATGGGATTGTTCAGAGTCCATTTAAGTCCTGGTAAACATTTGGAATTCTGCGGGTCCTCCGCAGGCAGAGCGGTTAGCTGACTTGTCAGCGGGACTGGGGATGATGGGGGTGCGTGTGAAGACTTCACGAAGTCTTTGATAATGGAGCTTACCTAGTGAAGGACAAGTCGCTAGCATGGGGGAATATAATGCTCAACGTGCGTGGAGGAGAGACTACGTTGAGGTTATGACATGCAGGGCATTTCTCCCACTCAAAAGTTAGCGTGTTGGACACACAAATAGTTGACAGGGATAGATGACAAGCGTGTCCAACACTAATAAATGTATAAACCATTATTTACGTGAAAAAAATACACTTTGTAGATCATTTTACGAAAATTAAGTTCTTTCTTGTATTAATATTAACCTAATACATATCACTCTTAATCAAATATGCATATATTATGAACACGTAATGAGGACATCCAAGCACACAGGTGCCCGAAGCGTAAGTATCAACACATGTATCAGTGCAGGAGGTGTCGAACTACTGCCATGTGTCGATTTACAACTATGCGTCTAGCAACAGCTATTTGGTTCTAGTTTCAAGACCAAGTCTATAGTTTTTATTCATGTTGAGTCTAGCATTTTTTTTTTCCTTTATTTCATTTAGTCTTGTTTTCTTTTAGCCCCACATGAATTCTGAGAGGAGAATTAATGCTATGTACGTCTATATATAGGCATGAGTCAAATATGATTATAACTAATATTTTGATCAACGAAAATTTGGATACTTCACTCAATTGAATGTTTTCTTCTCTAATTTTGAGTGTAACCCTAACCTATTTATCTCTGCCCACTTACTCAAAACCCTAGTCAAAAAAAGAAAAAGAAAAAGAAAAGAAAAACAGTCACCAGCAAAACTCCCGACCTGCTCTTCTTCATCTGCTTTTGTGTCTGTATCGGGCTGCCATTTATCGTTGTTGTTATGCCCTACTGCATCCGACACTCTCCTCTCCTTTAATTGCTGCCTCTCCAGTTCTTGTGTTGTCGCCAACCCCAGTTCTTGTGTTGTCACTGTGGCGCCAACAGTAGCTGCAAGCCCTGCCCTCGTGTTCAACTGCTGCCTCTCATGTTCTGGTGCTGCCTTTGGTGCCTACTGTTCTAATGTTGTCGATATTGTGCACTTCAGTAGTCGCCCACTACTTTTGTTGTGCTCTGACAACAACCAGAAGAGGAAGCCCTAGATCTCCAAAGCACGAAGAACAATTCCAAATAGCAGCACAAATATCACAAACTCAGAGAAAGAACACGAAACAAAGATTAACGAGGTTCGGCCTTGTTGCCTACGTCCTCGGGGTAAGAAAAGAGAGTTTCTATTGATTGGATTAATCAATTACAATATTTGCAGCGCCTCTGAGTATCAAGAGAGCTACAATTTTCCCTGGTATAGCAAACCCTAGAAAATCCGCCTTAAATACATCAGATTTCTAATTCAGCAAAACAGCCCGCAACCCGACTGTCGGTCGACCGACCCTATGCACCGGTCGACCGGCCGATCGATCGTGCCTAACCGAGAGTTAGGCACTTTCAGTCGGTCGACCGGGCGGTCGACCGAGCTCCTCCTGCGGTCGACCAGACCGGTCGACCGCCGATGCCTTGTGCATGTTGTGCACGTCGGTCGACCGGACCGGTCGACCGAACTCCTGCTACTGCGGGCGGTCGACCGGGCCGGTCGACCGAACTCCTGCTGCTGCTGACCTGCTTTTGCTGCTGTCCTTCCTTCGTCAACTTCCTCGACGATCCTTGTCGACTTCCTCGACTACATCCTCTCTCTTTCCAACAATTCTCCACCTCGGTGAAGATTATTCCAAATCTGAGCCGAACTGTTCATCGACTCGAAAGTGGCTGCACCAATGTGGTTGCCTACGTACCCTGTCCAGGGGATCAAGCCGTCCGTAGTTCATCCAAATGAGCTTCAACAAGCTCAAGCTATCTGAAGGACGTGGAGCAAAGCCTTGCAATGTGCAAACTTGACTCCTGACACCACCTTAGTAAGCATGTCGGCGGGATTCTCCGATGTGTGAATCTTCAACAGTTCGATATCACTCTCTTCTAGAATCTCCCGAACGAAATGGAACCACCTGACGTCGATATGCTTCGTCCGTGCATGATAGACCTGGTTCTTGGCTAAGTAAATAGCACTCATACTGTCACAGTTAATCTGCAGTAGATCCTGTTCCACTCCCAAGTCATCAAGCAGGCCTTGAAGCCAGATTACCTCCTTCATAACCTCCGTCATGGCCATATACTCGGCCTCTGTGGTAGACAATGCGATGGTAGACTGCAGTGTGGAGCGCCAACTCACCGGTGCTTGAGAGAATGTGAAGACATACCCTGTTGTAGACCGGCGCTTGTCAAGGTCACCTGCATAGTCGGAATCAACATATCCGATGCAATCTTGCTTCCCCGTGGAGTCCTTCTCAAATACCAAACCTACATCAATAGTTCCTTTGATGTATCTTAAGATCCATTTCACTGCCTCCCAATGACTCCGTCCTGGATCATGCATAATCTCCTGATCATGGAGACAGCTTGTGATAAATCTGGTCTCGAACACACCATAGCGTACATAAGGCTACCGACTGCGTTAGCATATAGAACGTGAGTCATATACTCACATTCTTGAACACTCTTCGGAGACATCTTAACAGATAGCTTGAAATGAGGAGTCATAGGTGTACTTACAGACTTCGTATCCTTGCCGATGTTGAACCTCTGTAGTACCTTCTGCAAATACCCCTTCTGAGTTAAGCTCACCCTGCCAATCCTTCTGTCTCTTGTGATTTCCATGCCTAACACCTTCCTTGCTTCACCAAGGTCCTTCGTCTCAAACTCTGAAGATAGATCCCTCTTCAGTGTATCAATTGCAGATCTCGACCTCGAAGCAATCAGCATATCATCTACATATAGCAGTAGATAGATATACTCCCCTGTCGGTAGCTTGTTGTAGTACACACATGGGTCATAGTGGCTGCGTATGTACTTCTTCCCTCTGATGAAGCTGTCGAACCGCTTGTACCACTGTCTTGGAGACTGCTTCAGTCCATACAGCGACTTCTTCAGCTTACACACCATTTCATCTTTCCCTGCAGTCTTGAACCCTGTTGGCTGAGTCATGTAGATCTCCTCCTCTAGATCGCCGTGGAGAAAGGCGGTCTTTACATCGAGTTGATCAAGGTCCAACTCGTACTGTGCCACCAAAGCCAATAAAATACGAATTGACGAATGTTTAACAACAGGAGAGAATACCTCATTGTAGTCAATTCCTTCCCTCTGAGCATAGCCTTTAGCTACCAATCTGGCCTTGTAGCGCACCGAATCTTCTTTGAGAGATCCCTGCTTCTTAGCATACACCCACTTACAGCCTATAGCCTTCTTCCCTTTGGGCAACCTAGTGAGTTCCCAAGTGTCGTTCTTGTGTAGAGACTTCATCTCTTCTTTCATGGCTTCTTTCCACATCTTCGATTCCGAACTGATCTCGGCTTCTCTGAAGGTGGACGGGATAGCCTCCTCAACGACCGGAAGTGCATACACCACGACCATATCCGTAGTGAACCAACCTGGTCTCCTAGTAGTTCTCCTTAGTCTTTCAACTACAGTAGAGTCAGGAACATCGGCCATAACTTGTTCTTGACCCTCTTCAACATTAGCATCTTCTTCAACTGCTTGATCACTGCCCTGTGTCACCCTAGGTATGATCCTCACGGATGCTGAATTCTCTAGAGATGGTGGATTTGCATCAATCTCCACCTGCTGTGATACCTCCTTGGTCTTGCTAGTCTCCACCTGCTGAGAGACCTTAGGCTTCATCATAGAAGCTTCATCAAAAGTGACATCCCTACTGAGAAGAAACTTCTTGTCCGTTGGATCTCAATCTTGAACCCTTTGATTCCTCGCTTGAAACCGACGAACACTCCCTTCTTTGCTCTTGGGTCTAACTTATCATCTTTGACATGATAATAGGCCGGACAACCAAGCACCCGTAGCAAATCATAGTCAGCAGCTATTTTTTCCGACCAAGCCTCGAGAGGAGTTTCCCCCTATCGCAGATGACGGCAACCTATTCACAAGGTAGCATGCATATGCCAAAACCTCAACCCAAAACTTCTTTGATAAACTGGCATTGGACAACATACACCGGACCTTCTCTAGCAAAGTCCTGTTCATCCTCTCCGCTACCCCATTTTGTTGCGGTGTCTCTCTTACTGTGAAGTGTCTCTCTATGCCCTCATCAAGGCATAGCTGAAGGAAAGGATCTGATTTGTATTCTCCTCCATTATCAGAACGGAGGACCTTGATTTTCCTTCCCGTACTCTCTCCAAGTTCTTCTTCCACTTCACGAACAGTTCTAGGACTTCTCCTTTGTGTCGCATGGTATATACCCAGCAGCGCCTAGAATAGTCATCAATAAACGACACAAAGTAATGGTTACCTCCAATTGATGCAGTCTTGGTAGGTCCCCAGACATCAGTGTGAACATAGTCAAGAATCCCCTCAGTGTAATGTGTTGCTGTGCCGAACTTCACCTTAGTCTTCTTGCCGATGATGCAGTGTTCACAGAATTCCATCTTGCAGGTTCCGGCACCTTCAATAACCCTTGCCTTGCAAGAGTTTGCAATAACTTCTCTCCTGCATGTCCCAGCCTCATGTGCCACAGCCTGGTTGAATCTTCATCTGAACTGATAGAAGCCGCCACTTGCCCTGTCACCGTACTACCCTTCAAGTAGTATAGATTGTTCCGGGGATCGGCCTTCAACACCACCATCGAACCTTTTGTCATCCTAAGGACTCCTTCCTTAATCGACACCACAAGGCCCAATGACTCCAAAGCACCAACGGAAATCAGGTTTCTCTTCAACTGAGGTACATACCTCACTTCAATTTGGATTGTGCCTACACCCTCCATGATGCATGGATGATCATCGCCCATAATGACTGAACACCCCTCCAGCTTCTCAAATCTAGAAAATCAATCCCGATTAGGGCATACATGTTATGTAGCACCGGTATCCAAGATCCATTCATTATCCCCTGAGTAGCCTACGATGGGAGTAGTGGCTGAGAATGAGAACACCGACGAGTCTGAGTCTGATCCATCTGTCTGTGATTTACTGCTCTGAGTACTAACCACCTTTGCGAGATTTGCCTCAGACTTCGACTCCTTCTTCTTGCCTTTGAACTTTGGACAGTCCACTTTTCAGTGCCCTATTTCTTTGTAGAAGGCACACTGGTTCCTTTTTAGATCCCTGTAACCCGGCCTGGACTTTGATCTTCCTCTTTCCTCTTTACCCTTCCTTGATGAACCCCTACCTCTTACTGCTAGTGCCTCTGCCGATGAGCTTGACTGAGAAGGATGTCTCTCCTTTCTCCTCGTCTCATAGTTTGCTAACGCAGACGACACTTCATGATAGTCCAGAGTCTGTCTACCATTGATAAAGGTTAGAGTGAATGTCTCATACTCCTCCGCCGGGAGTGAGTTCAGGAGGATTACTGCCTTGTCTTCCTCATCTATCTTGACATCCACGTTCACCAAATCTGTAAGAAGCTTCGTGTAGCGGTTGATATGTTCATTCACGGAGCTCCCCTTCTTCATCTGAAACCCGTACAGCTTACTCTTCAGCTGCAATCTAGATTCGATACTCTTGGTCAGATATTCCTTCTCAAGGGTCTCCCATAAATGCTTCGCCGATGTCTCGTGTAACACAAGATATTTGATGTCTTTTGTTAAACACGATCGTATCAACCCACACGCAGACCTGTTCATCTTCTCCCCTCTTCATCAGTGGTCGTATTTTGCTTCTTTTTCAGAAGGAGAGTATCCTCGAGGTTCGATGCATTCAGGGCATCCATAACCTCACATCTCCACATCCTAAAATTATTTGTGCCATTGAACTTCACCACGTCAATCCTCGGATGAGGATTCATGGTCCTAACTGAAGTACTTTCTTCTGCCATCTATCTAGATCCTCTATGTATGTGGAAACAACAACCGGAAATAGATACCAACTTCGATAAAAAATCAGATTTTTACCTTCTTCCCGAAACCCTAGATTGAGTTTCTCACCGGATCTACTCCACCAATGATTCCCTAAGCACTCCTTGCGTTGTTCTGAGATCGACACACGATCCCACGAATAAGACTACCGCTGATCTGAGATCGACACACGATCTCCACCGAAACAGCTCCCGATGCCCTTCGAATCTCCAGAAAAATCCCAAGCGAAACCTGGGAAGCTCTGATACCACTTGTGGTGCTCTGACAACAACCAGAAGAGGAAGCCCTAGATCTCCAAAGCACGAAGAATAATTCCAAATAGCAGCACAAATATCACAAACTCAGAGAAAGAACACGAAACAAAAATTAACGAGGTTCGGCCTTGTTGCCTACGTCCTCAGGGTAAGGAAAGAGAGTTTCCATTGATTGGATTAATCAATTACAATATTTGCAGCACCTCTGAGTATCAAGAGAGCTACAATTTTCCCTGATACAGCAAACCCTAGAAAATTCGCCTTAAATACATTAGATTTCTAATTTAGCAAAACAGCCCGCAACCCGACTGTGGTCGACCGGTCGGTCGACCGACCCTATGCACCGGTCGACCGGGCCGGTCGGACCGTGCCTAACTGAGAGTTAGGCACTTTCAGTCGGTCGACCGGGCGGTCGACCAAGCTCCTCCTGCGGTCGACCGGACCGGTCGACCGCTGATGCCCTGTGCATGTTGTGCACGTCAGTCGACCGGACCGGTCAACCGAACTCCTGCTACTGCGGGCAGTCGACCGGGCCGGTCGACCGAACTCCTGCTGCTGCTTCTGCTGACCTGCTTTTGCTGCTGTCCTTCCTTCGTCAACTTCCTCGACGATCCTTGTCGACTTCCTCGACTACATCCTCTCTCTTTCCAACTGATATCAAATTCCACAAGACTTTGTTACGAAAAAGTTAACAAACGGACACTGATGGAAGCACAGCAGACCCTCATTCCATCTTTGATCAACTTCCAACATACAAGTCATAATCCTAACCAGTGAAACCTTCTTTTCTTTGTTGTGGTATCTTTTTTCCAGAAGAGGATCGATCCATGTGAGTCCGACTTTTAGCGCTGGATTATGAACAGTCACTATCCAACAACATTCCTCATGTTGGAAATTTTGGTCCAATAATGTGTATCTCGGCTCGTGGAAGAGGACCCTGTGCGCGCGTCAGGATAGAGCTCACAAGATTCTAATATTTCAAAAAGAGATTTGTAGAAAGAGGTTGGCAAACTATTTGAGATTGCGTTTCTCATTTGATCTGCTGGCTAGGTTTAATTACCAAAAATAAGTTAGAAAAAAGATAAAGGAACCATATTTTGGGATACAAACACATTTTTCTCTTTTCTTTTTTAGCAAATATAAGAACACTTGGGAGATTAATTAAAAAAAATACATATTTTTTGAGTTTCTCTTCATCCTTTTTTAATATTTTCTACATTTGAAAGCACTCCCCTCCTCCTAAATACATACATTTCATGGTAGTTCCCCTTTTATGAAATTCCCTTAATCAAATAACACCTTAAGGTTTTCAGATTAGAGATAAATTTATATTAAATAACCCTTTTCTTCATTAAACTCTGTTTTCCTAGTAATATTAGGTAGGACTGAAACCAGCGTGTGTTCCACGTTTGGAGTATTATTTTTATATTTAATTTAGATTAAACGTATTTGCATGTTGTGTCAAGTTTTATCCCGAAATATGGTTATGTGATTGAGAAATCAGAAACTATATATTGAAATGCAAATTAGACTCCACGAGCCATACTTCAAAATCTTAGCCACATTTTGCATTTGGGAAATACCTACTTAAGTAATACATGCAGTCATCAAACCTACAACTATGAAAATTCACTCTGTTTGGATTTAAGGAATTGGGTGGAAGTGAGGAAGTGGGAACTGTCTTTTCCCATTTCCGCTGTTCATCCAAACACCGGAAAAGAAAAATGGAAAAAGGTCTTTTCCTTTTCTCTTTTCTCTTTTCTCTTTTACACAACCTTTTCCTCACTTCCAGAGTGCTACAGTTAATTTTGTGGTCATGTAAATCTCATTTGTAATAAGTTGTAGTACAAAACAGTTAATTTTTTGCTCATATAAATTTCACTTGCATTCTAATTACAGTCCAATTTTTATTTTTCTTAATTAATTTTTATTTTAATATTATTTTGCGGTCAACTTTGTGGTCAACTTTTCCACTTCCACTTCCACATTATTATCCAAACACCGGAAAAGACATAACATTTTTCAAACCACACTTCCCAACAACATCCAAACACCGAAAAACTTACTAACCAATTCCCAAGTTTCAAAGGGAACTATTACCACTTCCTCACTTCTTCACTTCCTCACTTCCACCCTTAACCAAACAGGCCCGGGTAAGAGGTCTGAAACTCAAATTTTGCTTGCACAAGCTACAGCCCATCTTTCCTTGAAAAAAAAACACTCAAAATATGTTGGTGTTCTGCTTAACAGGAATCAATCTGACAACTAATCAAGATCACTGAGATATCAACAATCTAATTGGCCAGGTTGGCAAATATCAGGTGGGAGGTTTTCCGTTCAATAGAACGTTCCTTAATTTAAGAACCACCTTTCAATTTCCTTCCTTGGTTAAACACCATTAGACTGAATATAAATCAGTCTCGATATACTGTAAAGTATATCCCCTGTATAAAGGACTTAATCCACTTATACAGTATTTGGAGTGAGGTACGCTTAGAGCGAATCTCCTTAAGACAATTACGTCCCCCGCACCGGTGCTAACGGGATAATGGACGCTGGTCTCCCCAGATATAACACTCCTTCACGGTATTTGGATAGCACTACCAAATCACCGTACGGTCGAACCGTAGTCAACCAGTACCTTCCACAGGATCGTTGAAGCAGCGGTACAAGGACAAATTTCGGATGAATATTTGCCTTTACTTTAGAGGAGCACCCACTGTTGAGGACGATGGAAGGTTGAAGAATATTCTTCTTCAGAAGTACCAGATTCAGACAACAATTCTATAAAAGAATCTGTTGAATTTTCTGAGCCTTCTTTCAGAACGAATTTTGCAGAATCTTCTTTGGAAGTCGCTTCGGAAACCGAGTTACGGATTTCCCACTTCTCACTGGAAGTCGCTTTGGAACTCTACTTCCCAGTTCAGAACGCAGACTTGCTTCTGCTTCAGAACTCAGATAGAAAGAGAGAGTTGTTTACTTGGTGTATTTGTTGTGTGTTTTTCAATTGAGAGATTGGAGTGCTTTATATAGCACTCAGGTTCGAACCTAAACGAAAGGCTGCAACCGTTGGCAGTCTAACAGGTTCGCAACCGTTGGCAGTCCAACAGATTCGCATCCGTTGGCAGACCAACAGATTCGCATCCGTCGGCAGACCAACAGGCTCGCAACCATTGGCCGTCCAACTGGTCTGACACCTGTTGGCGGATCGGTTCGAAACCTGACAGCGGAGCGGGTCCGTTGGCGGGGCGGAGCGGGTTTGGTTCGGGTAGCGGCCCATACCCTTGAGACCTGATTCAAAAAGAACCAGGCCAGGTAGGGAACCCGAATCCGAACCCGAACCCGTACCAGAGCCCGGCCCGGCGCCGGTGCCGGCCGGCCGCCGCCGCCGCCGCCAGCGGCGGCGCGCGCACGCATGATAGGGCATGGTTCCCTCCCAATCGCGCGCGAAAACTCCAAGTACCCAAAGGGCACGCCCTTTGTTCTCAATTTTCTCTATTATACACCACAAACTTCCATCTCATGGCCAATGTGGGACTAAATGCTTTTAGCTACCTTTAGTCCCGTTTTGGCTTTGAATTAGGCAATCTTTAGACTTGAATATCTCATTCATTCGAAGTCGGAATTGAACATGTGAATATACCATGTTCATCCCAATGGAAGGAGAACACACTCCAACCATCATCCAATTGATTCGATCAACAGATCTCGCCATAATTCAACTCGAAGATTCATACTTATATTCTTCAATTCCAACAATCCCCCACAATGAATGGAGATTCAAGGAAATGACACACAAAGAGACTGACTCTATTGTGAAAGGTACTTGAGAAAAGAAACTGCATAAGGATAGGTGAACTAGGTCTTGAACCTTCCATAGCGAAAGCTTTATCGGACTTACTGGCTAATCAGTGAACTAGGTCTTGAACTGTTAGCCGTTAGTGTAAGCCAAGTCAACAAGCTTCACACAGTGACTTTCCAAATTAACTTTGTTTCTCGGTTGTGTCCGTTTTGGCCCTGGACATTCTTGGTTTCAGAGAGTATCTTTAGGGAATAACAGCCTCCATAGAAATTCCCAAGAGCCGACCCAACTCTATACTCACATAGGTGATGGACCTATTAAGAGTAGTCTACTCTACTCCACTTGTTTAGTAACAAGATATAGGCATCATTAAAAGCGTTAAGCTTATCCTTAATCCACTTGTAGAAAAGCACTTATGTGCACCTTAGGAATGAATTGGAGTCAAGCTCCCAAGTGCTTACTTGCTGAGTCAATCATAACTAGTTTTTCCTCTTGAACTTAGTCCGT
Organism: Agave tequilana; assembly: GCA_038442645.1. Lineage (NCBI taxonomy): Eukaryota > Viridiplantae > Streptophyta > Magnoliopsida > Asparagales > Asparagaceae > Agave > Agave tequilana. The sequence continues at coordinate 18,821 of JAVJIF010011346.1, forward strand.
GGGATCTCCAGTCGCTAAGTAAGGTTTCCATTAAGCTGACTCGGTAAGGTTAGGCTTTTAGACCCATTCCCCTCGATGCGCAGTTTATACGCTCTCCACTTAAACCTTTAGTAAGCGGATCCGCTAAATTATCCTTTGACGATACAAAGTCAATAGAGATAATTCCATTTGAGAGCAACTGCTTCACGGTATTATGTCTACGACGAATATGTCTAGACTTACCGTTGTATATAACATTTTGTGCCCTAGATATAGCTGCTTGATTATCGCAGTGTATATATATAGCGGGCACTGGCTTTTGCCATAATGGTATATCTTCTAAAAATTGTCAAAGCCATTCTACTTCTTCTCCAGTCTTATCTAAGGCTATGAATTCCGATTCCATAGTGGAACGGGCAATACATGTTTGCTTAGAAGATTTCCAAAATACCGTTGCTCCTGCTAGAGTAAATACGTATCCGCTAGTTGATTTTGATTCCTCTGAATCTGCAATCCAATTAGCATCACTGTATCCTTCCAGTATAGGTGGATACTGTCCATATCTCAAGGCATATTCCTTGGTATGTGATACGTAACCCAATACTCGTAGTAGAGCGGTCCAATGTAGATCACTAGAATTGCTAGTGTATCTACTTAACTTGCTTACAGCGTAAGCAATATCGGGTCTAGTGCAATTCATCAAATACATTAGACTTCCGATAATCTGAGAATACTCCAATTGGCGTATTCCAGTTCCTGTATTCTTATGAAGGTGGACGTGTGGGAGAAAAGGATTTGTATTCTCCTTTATCTCATGATCCTTGAATCTTTCTATCATCTTATCCACATAGTGAGATTGAGATAGACTGATTCCATCTGGTGTTCTGGTGATTTTAATTCCTAAATTACATCAGCAACCCCCAGATCCTTCATATCAAAACTGTTGGATAACATTCGTTTAGTGGACTTAATAATTTCAATATTAGTCCCAAGTATCAACATGTCGTCTACATAAAGACAAACAATGATACACGCATTTCCAACTGTTTTCATGTAACACACTTATCGCATTCATTGATAGTGAATCCATTTTTGATCATGACACTATCAAATTTCTCATGCCATTGTTTTGGAGCCTGCTTTAAACCGTATAAGGATTTTACCAATTTACACACCTTGTGTTCTTGGCCCTTGACTTTAAATCCTTCAGGTTGCTCCATATATATCTCTTCATTTAATTCACCATTTAAGAATGCAGTCTTGACATCCATTTGATGGATATCTAAGTTATGCAATACTGCTATTGCAATCAACATCTGAATGGACGTTATTCTTGTTACTGGTGAATAAGTATCGAAGTAGTCAAGTCCTTTTTTTTTGTCGATAACCCTTGGCTACTAATCTAGCCTTGTACTTATCGATAGATCCATCGGGTTTTAATTTCGTTTGAAAATCCAATTACACCCAATTGGTTTACTGCCATGAGGCAAGTTTACCAATTCCCAAGTATGATTACTTAGTATGGATTCTATTTCGCTATTTATAGCTTCTTTCCACATTTGTGCTTCTGGGGTTGACATAGCCTCTTTAAATGTTTGAGGCTCGCTCTCAATAGCGTATGCTATGAAATCTGGACCAAAAGATTTTGAGATTCTAGATCTCTGACTTCTTCTTGGTTCAGTTTCCGCATTAACAGTCGGTTCCTCGGAACTTTCGTCCCTGAACGCCATCTCGTGTGTTCTTTTCCCAGAAGTCTTATCTGCTTCCCGTTTGTATGGAAAGATGTCTTCAAAGAACACAGCATCTCTAGATTCGATAATCATGTTTACATGAATATCTGGTTTCTCTGATTTATGAACCAGAAATCTGTAGCACTACTATTCAAGGTATAGCCTATGAATATGCAGTCCATAGTTTTTGCTCCCAACTTAGTCTTTTTAGATAATGGTGCTAGCACCTTTGCTAGGCACCCCCACATTTTGAGGTAATGGTAGGAAGGTGTCCTTCCATGCCATAACTCGAATGGTATAAGACCAAGTTTCTTGTGGGGTACTCTATTTAGAATATAATTTGCAGTTAATAGAGCTTCCCCCCACAAGTTCTGCGGAGCTCCAGAACTTACGAGCATGGAATTAACCATCTCCTTCAAAGTTCTGTTCTTCCGTTCAGTAATTCCATTCTGCTGAGGAGTGTATGGTGCTGTAGATGGATTATACCAAAATTAGCACATAACTCACAAAATTATTTGATTCATATTCTCCGCCTCTATCGGATTTTAGAATCTTGATTTTCTTGTTGAGTTGATTCTCAACTTCGGCTTTATATGTTATAAACATATTTATTGCCTCATCCTTACTGTTTAAAAGATACACATAACAGTATCTTGTACAGTCATCAATAAAAGTAATGAAATACTTTTTATCGCCTCTAGTTGGCATAAACTTCAAGTCACACAGATCGCTATGAATTAACCCTAAAGGTTCTGTATTTCGATCTATTGAGTTAAATGAATTTTTCGCCAACTTGGCCTCAACACAAATCTCACACTTGCGAATTTCTTCCAAGTTGAGTTTAGGAATATATCTCAGATTAGACAAGTTCTTTAATGACTTGTAATTTACATGCCCTAATCTAGCATGCCACAAAATAGGAGACTCAAGCAAATAAACAGAAGATTTTCCTTTATTTATAAGCTTCGGGTACAAATACACAGACTTTTTATCTGCTACTGCAACATTGGCTTTAAAAAGTCCATCAACAAGATAACCCTTTCCCACATACATCCCTCCCTTAGTAAGTACAATTTTATCTGATTCAAAAACCATTCTAAATCCTTTCTTACTAAGTATTGATCTAGATATCAGATTCTTGCGAATATCTGGAACATGTAGCACATCGTTCAAAGTAAGCTCTTTCCCCGATGTCCACTTCAGGATGACCTTGCCTTTTCCTTCAACCTTTGATACGGTTGAGTTTCCCATGAATAGTTGCTCATCTTCCTCTAGTATTTGATATTCAGAGAATAATAATTTCTCAGAGCAGATGTGCCGAGTAGCCCCAGTGCCTACCCCCAATCCTTATTGTTGGTTGTCAGATTCACTTCTGACACCACAGCTGAAAGGCTTGGCGACTCATGGTCGGTCAAGTTTGCCTGAGGGTGGCTTTTCTTGTTCTTTTTGAGACGGCTGCGACATTCATTCGCCTTATGCCCCTCTTTGTTGCAGATGTAGTAGGTTCCCTTGAAGCGCATGTTCTTGCCTTCTTGGACCTTGCCTTTGTACCCCTGGGAAGTCTTCTTCCGCTTTAAGCCTTTGGAAGTAGACGCTTTCCCCTTTGAGTCTTCGATCATATTGGCTTTTGCTTCGTAGGAGTTCTTACTGCTCCTTTTCTCGGACTTTCTGTTGTCCTCCTCGATTCGAAGCCTCACAATGAGATCTTCCAACTTTAACTCCTTTCGCTTGTGCTTCAGGTAGCTCTTGAAATCTCTCCACGCAGGTGGGAGTTTCTCCACGATAGTAGCAACCTGAAAGGTTTTAGGTAGGATCATACCTTTGGCTTCTATCTCGTGCAAGATAAGTTGGAACTTTTGCACCTGACTGATTACAGTCTTACTATCCACCATTTTGTACTCCAGAAATCGTCCTACGAAGTTCTTGGTACCAGCATCCTCAGTCTTGTACTTCTTATCAAGACTGGCCCATAACTTCTTTGCCGTTGTGATAGGACTGTAGACATTGTAAAGAGAGTCATCCAGTCCATTTAAAATATAATTTCGACAAAGGAAGTCACATTGAGTCCATGCATCAGTTTCAGGCTCTGGTGGATCTTCTTGCAGGAATCTGGCCAGATGAAGAGTGGTCAAATAGAAGAGCGTCTTCTGTTGCCACCTCTTGAATTCTGTGCCGTCAAATTTCCTGGCTTCTCCGGCTTCGGGTTAGGAAGTGGAGTAGGCATCAAAGCTTGTAACAGCATGTTTGGTGCCTTGCTTGAGCTATCTTGATTAGTCTCAGACATTTTCTGCAAGTTCAAGCAGAACAGAAGAAAGAAACTTCAATAGTAGTAATTGTCTTAAGATTGTTGGTGTTCTACTTAACAGGAATCAATCTGACAACTAATCAAGATCACTGAGATATCAACAATCTAATTGACCAGGTCGGCAAATATCAGGTGGGAGGTTTTCCGTTCAATAGAACGTTCCTTAATTTAAGAACCACCTTTCAATTTCCTTCCTTGGTTAAACACCAATTAGACTGAATATAAATCAGTCTCGATATACTGTAAAGTATATCCCCTGTATAAAGGACTTAATCCACTTATACAGTATTTGAAATGAGGTACGCTTAGAGCGAATCTCTTTAAGACAATTACGTCCCCCGCACCGGTGCTAACGGGATAATGGACGCTGGTCTCCCAAGATATAACACTCATTCACGGTATTTGGATAGCACTACCAAATTACCGTACGGTCGAACCGTAGTCAACCAGTACCTTCCACAGGATCGTTGAAGCAGCGGTACAAGGATAAATTTCGAATGAATATTTGCCTTTACTTTGGAGGAGCACCCACTGTTGAGGACGATGGAAGGTTGAAAAATATTCTTATTCAGAAGTACCAGATTCAGACAACAATTCTATAAAAGAATCTGTTGAATTTTCTGAGCCTTCTTTCAGAACGAATTTTGCAGAATCTTCTTTGGAAGTTGCTTCAGAAACCGAGTTACGGATTTCCCACTTCTCGCTGGAAGTCGCTTTGGAACTCTACTTCCCAGTTCAGAACGCAGGCTTGCTTGACTGATTTATATTCAGTCTAATTGGTGTTTAACCAAGGAAGAAAATTGAAAGGTGATTCTTAAATTAAGGAACGTTCTATTGAACTGTAAAGTATATCCCCTGTATAAAGGACTTAATCCACTTATACAGTATTTGGAGTGAGGTACGCTTAGAGCGAATCTCCTTAAGACAATTACGTCCCCCGCACCGGTGCTAACGGGATAATGGACGCTGGTCTCCCAAGATACAACACTCCTTCACGGTATTTGGATAGCACTACCAAATCACCGTACGGTCGAACCGTAGTCAACCAGTATCTTCCACAGGATCGTTCAAGCAGCGGTACAAGGACAAATTTTGGATGAATATTTGCCTTTACTTTGGAGGAGCACCCACTGTTGAGGACGATGGAAGGTTGAAGAATATTCTTCTTCAGAAGTACCAGATTCAGACAACAATTCTATAAAAGAATCTGTTAAATTTTCTGAGCCTTCTTTCAGAACGAATTTGCAGAATCTTCTTTGGAAGTCGCTTCGGAAACCGAGTTACGGATTTCCCACTTCTCGCTGGAAGTCACTTTGGAACTCTACTTCCCAGTTCAGAACGCAGGCTTGCTTCTGCTTCAGAACTCAGATAGAAAGAGAGAGAGTTGTTTACTTGGTGTATTTGTTGTGTGTTTTTCAATTGAGAGATTGGAGTGCTTTATATAACACTCCAGGAGGGGCCAACAGGTTCGAACCTAAACGAAAGGCTGCAACCGTTGGCAGTCCAACAGGTTCGCAACCGTTGGCAGTCCAACAGATTCGCATCCGTTGGCAGACCAACAGGCTCGCAACCATTGGCCGTCCAACTGGTCTAACACCTGTTGGCGGATCGGTTCGAAACCTGACAGCGGAGCGGGTCCGTTGGCGGGGCGGAGCGGGTTTGGTTCGGGTAGCGGCCCATACCCTTGAGACCTGATTCAAAAAGAACCAGGCCAGGTCCCGAACCCGAACCCGGACCAGAGCTCTGTTGGCCCAAGGTTACAATCACCCATGATTAGTGTATTTTGATGATTACAAAACATATTAGTTATTTGTACTAATAATATTTGTTGTTTAAGTGTGTTTCAGGTTTCTATTCATTCTAGAAGTCTTCTCTAACAAATACAAGGATTTGGACTCAAGTCAACTCCAATTGGCTCAAGGAACAAGTGTTGAAGATCATATGAAAAAGCCTATTGAAGATCTTGAAGTCCTTAGAATCATTGTAAGAATAGAATGTTAAAGTTTGAGTCTTGGTTATTTGGCTCTAGGATACACACACACAAAATTTGGTTTTGATAAAATTTGGTCTTGTTTTCATTTTCAAAATTGGGTTTCATGCCTTAGTAGAGATTTACATGAACCTAAGTTTTATAAAATAAATATCTTGTCTAGATCATGTATACATACTTCTACTAACATGTTACTCTAGTTTGTTTAAACCTAAAACAATTTTTCAAAATTTTTCCAAGTTCAAAAAAAAAAAACTGCAGTTTTCTTATTTCAGGCTGACCGGCCGACCGGCCCGGTCGACCGGCGCCGTGCCTGGGCGTGCACGTCTGTGCACGTCCGTCGGTCGACCGGACCGGTCGACCGACCAAGAGCACTCTGCTCTCTGGTTTTCTGAGTCGACCGGACCGGTCGACCGGAAGAAGGAAACTGTGTTTCCTCTTTTGGGACGGTCGACCGAGAGCCAACGGCTCTTTGCAGCTGGGCTGGCGGTCGACCGGACCGGTCGACCGCCAAGCCTGCAAAAGCCCAACGGCTCTTTCCTCTTTTGTGCAATTCTGAAATCTGTTTTTTATCTGATTTCTTGGCAGACTTTTTCAGCGATTTTCAGGTCTTTTTCAGAGAAAATAAGACCAAAAGAAATTGTTTTTAACCTATTTTTAACCCTATAAATAGAGGAGAAGTCTCTCTTGCACACTACTTAGAAAAATCCTCAAGTTTGTGTTGTTTTCAAAAGAGAAAAGAAAAGAGTTTAAAGCCTTCATTCCAATTCTTTTAAAGTTTGTTTTTCAGTTGTGTTTGATTGTCTATATCACTCTACAACTGAAGTTTTCTCACCACACTTCATAGAGCCAAAAATCCTATACTCATTCTATAGTGAAGTTGTAATTGAAGTGAGAGTGTTTGTAAAAGAGTTTGAGAAAAAGTGTAGTAATCTTGTTGTGATCACTTTGTTCTTGTAATCCCTTCCTTGTGGAGCAACCTCTTCGGTAGAGGTCCTTTGTACTCGGTGGAGCTCGGTGCTCGGTCTTCGTAGACCAAATTATAAGGCGTCCTCGGTGGATAGTGGAAACCCTTCACGGAGGTGAAGGCGGGGAGTAGAGCGGTGGCTCGAACCTCGAAACAAATATTTGTGTTTGCGATTGCCTTTGCGTCCAATTCTTGCTTTAAATTCCTCTAACACTTTATTGCTCCTTATTACTTGCTTGTGATTTTGTATCTTCCTTGTGCTTTTAATTCAAGCTTGTAATTCTTGTGATATATTGTGTGCATCTCATTTCTCATCATCATACTTTGCCTTGATCGATCATATCTCAATACAACAAGGTTGCATTGCGCACCTCTAACCCATATCAAGGGGAATTGGGAGGAAGGAGTTCAGAACCTCGCAAGGGGTATTCGGCTCTTAGTCTTGTTTTTGAGAGATCGTTGCATCATTCATCATACTTAGTTCAAAAAGATCATTAGATTAGCAATTACACCTATTCACCCCCCCTCTAGGTGTTTTTCAATTGGTATCAGTGCTTGGACTCTAGGATTTGGTTTAACAACCTTAGAGAAGATCCTAATTTGCTAATCATTTCATTCATATTCATATAGTAAAAATGGCCGATGGAATTAAGACCCTCCTAAGTTTGATGGACTTAACTTTCCCATATGGAAAGTTAAGATGACCGTGTTTTTGCAATCTCTAGGTAGCCGAGTTGCAAAAGCCGTGACTAAGTCCTTTAGTGTACCCCCCGGTGACGAATCCACTTGGTCCGAAATAGAGACTAAGGAATTCGATGCCAATGCCAAAGCTCACTATGCACTTCTACAAGCCCTTAATGATGATGACATTTCTAGGGTTATCCATTGCAAATCCGCATATGAGATTTGGTCACACTTGATAGTCACACATGAGGGGACCTCACAAGTAAAGAAGGCTAAGATTGACCTTCTTCGGTCCCAATATGAAACATTTAGCATGTAAGAAAATGAAACCATAGATGATATGGTTACAAGATTTACCAAGATTACTAATGGACTCTCTTCTTTAGGTGAAGATATCAACAATGATCAAAGAGTAAGGAAGATCATCCGAGCTCTTCCTCCTTCATGGGAAGTTAAAGCAACAACCTTGAAGGAACTCAACGACAATGAAGAGATGGAGCTTATAGGTCTCATTGGGAACCTCAAAACCCATGAGATGGAAAGGAAAGCAAGGGAGGATATGGCTCCTTCCAAAAAGAAGACTATCGCCTTCAAGAGTCAAGCTACACACTCCGATGAAGACGATGAAGAAGAAGATGATGAGGAGCTCTCACTCCTTGTTAAGAATGTCCGGAGGATGTACAACAAGGCGAAGTACCAAGGTAGAAGAAGATGGCAAGGAGGCAAAGAAGAAAGAAGGATCACTTGTTTCAATGCCAAAAGCCCGGACACATTGTTGCGGAGTGTCCGGACAAAGCTAAGCCCTCCACATCAAAGAAGCCCTACAAGAAGAAGGCTATGAAGGCAACTTGGGATTCGGAGACCGAATCCGAGGAAGAAATAGACACCGCCAACATGTGCTTCATGGCTAATGAAGGCACAAGCAAGGTAACCTCTTCCCCTTCCCATGATAATGAGCTTTCTATGGATGAATTAGAAGAGGCTTTTGTTGAGTTGTCACAAAATTATGATTTCTTAAAGAAAAAGTATTTAAAAATGAAAAAGGAAAATGAATCTTTAAGTCATCAAGTTTTTACTCTTACAAAAGAAAAGGATGATTTGGTTTCCACCTTGGCCACTACTAAAAATGATTTTGAAAAATATAAGATTTCTTGCAAAGGTAAGGCCCCACTAATTGATTCTAATGAAGTTTCTATGCTTAAGGAAAGATTAGACTCATTAAGTGTTGTTTTGAAAAATTGTGAGTTTAACAAGAAGAAAATTGAGGTTATGTTTCCTAAGAAACAAGCCCCAAAGAAAAATGTTCATGGTCATGTTCATGTTCATGCTACACAACCTAAATAACATGGCAAAACCCCAAACATGCTCACACTACACGTACACATCATGCATTCATGTATGGTAGAGTGTTCTCATGTTCACATTGTGGGCGGAAAGGACACTTAGCCAATTTTTGCTATGATAGACTATATGCATCACATCATAATATTTGGGTTCGAGGGACTAACTTTAAAGGACCCAAGAAAGTTTGGGTACCAAAATCAACAATTATGTTAAATGATGTAGGTACTTTCCAAAGCCCAACGACGTAGAGGATTGTGGTATCTTGATAGCGGTTGCTCAAGGCACATGACTTGGGACATCAACAACTTTGCAACCCTATCAAGATATCATGAAGGTGGCACCGTCACCTTCGGAGATGATGCCAAGGGTAAAATCATCGGTATTGGTAATGTAAAACTTGGCACCTCTCCTTTAATTGAAAATGTAGTTTTAGTTGATGGCCTCAAACATAATCTCTTGAGTGTTAGTCAACTTTGTGATAAATGTTTTGATGTTGTTTTTGATAATGTTGCTTGTAAAGTAATTGATAGAACTTCTAATGTTTGTGTATTTTCCGGTTTTCGTGAAAGTAATGTTTATATGATTGATATGTTAAATATGTCTTGTAATATTACTTGTTTGAAAGCCCTCGATGATGACTCTTGGTTGTGGCATAGGAGATTAGGCCATATTTCTTTTGATCACATTTCTAGGTTAAACACAAAGGAAATGGTGAAAGGTATTCCTTGCTTGAATTTTAAAAAGGACCGAGTTTGTGACGCATGTCAATTTGGGAAACAAACTAAGTCTTCTTTCAAGTCAATTAAGGATATCATGACATCACGTCCTTTGGAGTTAATCCATATGGATCTTTTTGGCCCTACACAAACTAAAAGTCTAAGTGGGAATAGATTTGCTTATGTTTTGGTTGATGACTTTTCAAGGTTTACTTGGGTTTTCTTTCTTGAACACAAAAACCAAGCATTTTCGTATTTCCAAACTTTTAAGAAAAGAGTTGAAAAAGAAAAAGATGTTTCGATTTTGAGAATAAGAAGTGATAGAGGAGGTGAATTCATTAACCAACCCTTTACCACTTTTTGTGATGAACATGGAATAAAGCATGAACTATCTTGTCCTAGAACTCCACAACAAAATGGAGTAGTTGAACGGAAAAATAGAACTTTGCAAGAGATGGCTAGGACAATGCTTAGTGAATACGGTCTACCACATTATTTGTGGGCCGAGGCCGTTAATACATCATGCTACATATCAAATCGTGTTTTCTTATGTAAAAATACTACTAAAACTTCTTTTGAAATGTACTTTTCTAGAAAACCAAATGTTTCTTATTTCAAAGTTTTTGGATGCAAATGTTTTGTTTTAAATACAAAAGATAATTTAGGAAAGTTTGATGCTAGATCTTATGAGGCTATTTTTGTAGGCTACTCAAACACTAGTAAGGCTTATAGAGTTTTCATTAGATCATCATTGACTATTGAAGAGTCTATTCATGTTAAGTTTGAGGAATCTAACAAGTTTGTTAAGAATGTTGTAGAAATAGATGCATTGGATGAAGGTTTGGAGAAAGTGACCTTGGAGGATGCTTCTACTATGGGAGACAAACCAAAGGATGATGAAGGAAGCGAAGCTAAGGTGGAAGAGGCACAAGGAAATGAAAATCAAACACATGAGGTGGATCCTACTCAACCACTACCAAAGGATTGGAGATACAATCTACATCATCCCAAGGACCTCGTCATAGGTGAAGTATCAAAAGGGGTAACTACTCGCTCTAGACTTCATGACTATTGTGGTAACTATGCATTCATTTCTCATATTGAACCCAAAAATGTCCTCGAAGCCGAGGCCGATTCATATTGGTTGCTAGCCATGCAAGAGGAGCTCAATCAATTTGAGCGCAACCAAGTTTGGCACCTTGTTCCTAGGCCCCACGATAGACCAACAATTGGTACTAAGTGGATCTTTAAGAACAAGTTGGATGAATCGGGTAATGTAGTTAGAAACAAGGCTAGGTTAGTTGCCCAAGGTTACACTCAAATCGAAGGGATCGATTTTGAAGAAACCTTTGCACCCGTAGCACGGCTTGAAGCCATACGGATGACACTAGCATTTTCCTCATATAAAGATTTCAAATTATTTCAAATGGATGTTAAAAGTGCTTTTCTAAATGGATTTATTGAAGAGGAGGTGTATGTTGAACAACCCCCCGGTTTGTTGATCCTACACATCCGGATTTTGTTTTTAAATTAGATAAAGCTCTTTATGGTTTAAAACAAGCCCCTAGGGCTTGGTATGAAAGACTTTCTTCATTTTTGATTTCAAATGGTTTTAAGAAAGGTAAAATTGACACAACTTTGTTTACAAAACATGTAGAAAAGGATATTCTTATTGTGCAAATTTATGTGGATGATATTATTTTTGGTTCTACTAATGAATCTCTTTGCCAAGCTTTTGAATCATGCATGAAGGATGAATTCGAAATGTCTATGATGGGGGAACTCAACTATTTCCTTGGACTCCAAATCAAGCAAAAGAAGGATGGGATCTTCATCAATCAAGCCAAGTACACAAAGGAACTAATCAAAAGGTTTGGGCTTGAAGGATCGAAAGTAAGCAAAACTCCCATGGCAACAACTACAAAGCTTGACAAGGATGAACAAGGTAAAAGTGTAGACATTAAATTATATCGTAACATGATTGGTAGTTTGCTTTATTTGACGGCTAGTAGGCCGGATATTATGTTTTCCGTTTGTCTTTGTGCACGTTTTCAATCTTGTCCTAAAGAATCTCACATAATTGCGGTTAAACGCATAATTAGATACCTTAAGGGCACTATTGAAATGGGTTTGTGGTATCCTAAAACCGGATTATTTGAAATGAAGAGTTTTTCGGATGTCGACTATGCGGGTTGTAGGGTAGATAGGAAGAGCACAAGTGGAACATGTCAATTCTTAGGTAATTGTCTTGTATCTTGGTCTTCCAAAAAGCAAAATTCGGTAGCCCTATCAACCGCCGAGGCGGAGTATGTTGCAGCCGGAGCTTGTTGTGCACAAGTTCTTTGGATGAAACATACTCTCCTCGACTATGATTTACACTTTGATCATGTTAAAATATTTTGTGATAATACTAGTACTATTCACATGACAAAGAATGCAAATCAACATAGTAAAACCAAACACATTGACATTAGATATCACTTTCTTAGAGATCATTATGAGAAAGGTGATATTGATATTGACTATGTTTCTACCGATTTTCAACTTGCCGATATTTTTACTAAACCTTTAGACTATGCTAGATTTTCATTTATTTGTGGTGAGTTGAATGTTTGTATTATGGATTCTTAAAATGAAATTTTCTATTGTTTTGTTTTAACCCTTTTTGATGTATGACAAAAAGGGGGAGAATAAGTTTTGTTGATTTAAAAGTTTAAGTTTGATACTATTTGAGTTTCATTGTTTCATTTCATGGAGAAAAAGGAAGTTTTGTTTTATTTGAGTTTTTGGACAAAAACTATTGTGCTTGTTAAATGCCTTATGTATTGAGATTTGAGTTTCATTTCATGGAGAAAAAGGAAGTTTGTTTTATTTGAATTTTTGGACAAAAACTATTGTGCTTGTTAAATGCCTTATGTATTGAAATCAAATTTTTTATACATATCACTATTTGAGGGGGAGTTTTCCAAACTCTTCTTCCATATTTGTTTAAATAACTTATATGTTTTGTCATCATCAAAAAGGGGGAGATTGTTGGCCCAAGGTTACAATCACCCATGATTAGTGTATTTTGATGATTACAAAACATATTAGTTATTTGTACTAATAATATTTGTTGTTTAAGTGTGTTTCAGGTTTCTATTCATTCTAGAAGTCTTCTCTCACAAATACAAGGATTTGGACTCAAGTCAACTCCAATTGGTTCAAGGAACAAGTGTTGAAGATCATATGAAGAAGCCTATTGAAGATCTTGAAGTCCTTAGAATCATTGTAAGAATAGAATGTTAAAGTTTGAGTCTTGGTTATTTGGCTCTAGGATACACACACACAAAATTTGGTTTTGATAAAATTTGGTCTTGTTTTCATTTTCAAAATTGGGTTTCATGCCTTAGTAGAGATTTACATGAACCTAAGTTTTATAAAATAAATATCTTGTCTAGATCATGTATACATACTTCTACTAACATGTTACTCTAGTTTGTTTAAACCTAAAACAATTTTTCAAAATTTTTCCAAGTTCAAAAAAAAAAAAAAAAACCTACAGTTTTCTTATTTCAGGCTGACCGGCCGACCGGCCCGGTCGACCGGCGCCGTGCCTGGGCGTGCACGTCTGTACACGTCCGTCGGTCGACCGGACCGGTCGACCGACCAAGAGCACTCCGCTCTCTGGTTTTCTGAGTCGACCGGAGCGGTCGACCGGAAGAAGGAAACTGTGTTTCCTCTTTTGGGACGGTCGACCGGACCGGTCGACCGAGAGCCAACGGCTCTTTGCAGCTGGGCTGGCGGTCGACCGGACCGGTCGACCGCCAAGCCTGCAAAAGCCCAACGGCTCTTTCCTCTTTTGTGCAATTCTGAAATCTGTTTTTTATCTGATTTCTTGGCAGACTTTTTCAGCGATTTTCAGGTCTTTTTCAGAGAAAATAAGACCAAAAGAAATTGTTTTTAACCTATTTTTAACCCTATAAATAGAGGAGAAGTCTCTCTTGCACACTACTTAGAAAAATCCTCAAGTTTGTGTTGTTTTCAAAAGAGAAAAGAAAAGAGTTTAAAGCCTTCATTCCAATTCTTTTAAAGTTTGTTTTTCAGTTGTGTTTGATTGTCTATATCACTCTACAACTGAAGTTTTCTCACCACACTTCATAGAGTCAAAAATCCTATACTCATTCTATAGTGAAGTTGTAATTGAAGTGAGAGTGTTTGTAAAAGAGTTTGAGAAAAAGTGTAGTGATCTTGTTGTGATCACTTTGTTCTTGTAATCCCTTCCTTGTGGAGCAACCTCTTTGGTAGAGGTCCTTTGTACTCGGTGGAGCTCGGTGCTCGGTCTTCGGTAGACCAAATTGTAAAGGCGTCCTCGGTGGATAGTGAAAACCCTTCACGGAGGTGAAGGCGGGGAGTAGAGCGGTGGCTCGAACCTCGAAACAAATATTTGTGTTTGCGATTGCCTTTGCGTCCAATTCTTGCTTTAAATTCCTCTAACACTTTATTGCTCCTTATTACTTGCTTGTGATTTTGTATCTTCCTTGTGCTTTTAATTCAAGCTTGTAATTCTTGTGATATATTGTGTGCATCTCATTTCTCATCATCATACTTTGCCTTGATCGATCATATCTCAATAGAACAAGGTTGCATTGCGCACCTCTAACCCATATCAAGGGGAATTGGGAGGAAGGAGTTCAGAACCTCGCAAGGGGTATTCGGCTCTTAGTCTTGTTTTTGAGAGATCGTTGCATCATTCATCATACTTAGTTCAAAAGATCATTAGATTAGCAATTACACCTATTCACCCCCCCCTCTAGGTGTTTTTCAAGCTCGAGCCCGAGCCCGGCCCGTCACCGGCGCCGGCCGCCGCCGCCGCCAGCGGCGGCGCGCGCATGATAGGGCATGGTTCCCTCCCAATCGCGCGCGAAAACTCCAAGTACCCAAAGGGTACGCCCTTTGTTCTCAATTTTCTCTATTTATACACCACAAACTTCCATCCCATGGCCAATGTGGGACTAAATGCTTTTAGCTACCTTTAGTCCCGTTTTGGCTTTGAATTAGGCAATCTTTAGACTTGAATATCTCATTCTTTCGAAGTCGGAATTGAACATGTGAATATACCACGTTCATCCCCAATGGAAGGAGAACACACTCCAACCATCATCCAATTGATTCGATCAACGGATCTCGCCATAATTCAACTTGAAGATTCATACTTATATTCTTCAATTCCAACAAAATATTCTCAACTTTGATATTGTAATGTTAATCTCATATTAAAGGTGGACCAATAACCTTGGTTATTTACATTGGATTCCTATTTAAGTTAACTGATATGATATTATGCCCATATTAAAGTCACATTTATATAGTTTTGTAATACCCCGTTCCCGGAATACGTACTTAGTTG
The DNA here is from genome assembly GCA_038442645.1 of Agave tequilana. Taxonomy (NCBI): domain Eukaryota; kingdom Viridiplantae; phylum Streptophyta; class Magnoliopsida; order Asparagales; family Asparagaceae; genus Agave; species Agave tequilana. The sequence goes on from JAVJIF010011346.1 coordinate 33,925, forward strand.
CGTATTCAGATTTTTCGATCGTATTTTTCGATTTGCTTCCTGTATTTATCCTGTATTACGAATTCTTTATATGATTGTTTTGTCTTGGATTTGGGTTCGTGGATTCGGAGTCAACCTTAGTTTGAACCGAAGGCCCGATCCCAGAGTATTGCTCGGTTTGGACATTCTGATAATTAGATTTGACCGATTTTAATTTTAAACATCGTTTTCCAATATTTTAGATTTTATATGATTTTCTGGAATTTTCTTGGATTAAAAGGAATTTCTTCAAAACCGGTGTCGGCCAGTGCCGCTGACCGATTCCTGGATTTTTAATTCTTAAACGGTTTGGAATTTCTAAATGATTCTTTAGACATTATTCCTTAGAATCATATTTTCTACCTACATTCTTTTTCTGAGGATTTTTGGATTTTATGAAAATTCCAACGGAGTCGGTAAATTATTGATTCCAGGATTTTTAGTTTTAAAACTATAAAGTATTTCTTCGAACGGATTTCACTATGATACTTAGTATAATATTCCTGATTTTTGATAATTATTTTCGGGTCGTTCCGAGATACTTGAATTTCGGACGATTCCGGCATTTTCCGAAATGTTTTCCGCATCCATGATTTAAACCCGGAATCAGCCTTTTCAATATTTTCATCTTTCAAGTCAAAGAGAAATATCTTCTCATTATAATTTCCTTTTCCTTTTCCTTTTCCTTTTCCTTTATTTCTTTCCTTCCTCCACAATCCACAAGAATTCCAATTCCAAAATTCCAACAACTTCCACACACTCCCACCAACTTCCACAAATATCTCTTTCTCTCTCTCCTCCATGGCCGGCCAAGTGGCCAAGAGAAGGACACTCACCTCACCTCCCCACTTTGCAATTAAGCCCTCCCCTTTTATTTAATTGCATCCCCTTTACAAAATCCAAATCCCATATATACCTTTCCTTTCCCATTTTCATTTCTTTTTTCACTTCATCACTTCTCTTCACTTCTTCTTCCTCCTCTCCCTTGGTGACCACCGCACCTCCACCGGCGCCTCCGGCCACCCCGTAACCGGCGAGGACTCCTCCCAACTCCGGCCAAGCTCCACCTCCTCCATCACCAACAACAACAACTCCTCCATCTCCTTCTTCCTCAAGGATCATCACCAACTCTACCTTTCCTCTTCCTCTCCATCATCAATTTGGTGAGTAATCTTCCTCATCTAGACTTGATTTATTCTTAGTATGTTTGTATTTTCATATCTTGTACAAATATGTCTTCAAATCCATGATTAATTAGTCATCAAACCAAAACCCTAGAAATCTGTTCTGTTTGCTGTTTTCTCACGATTAGTCGACTTGACCTAGCCATTAGTCGACTAACCCTTTCATTTGAAACTTAACCATTTTCTGGAAACACAGTTTTAGTCGACTTAGCCCAATTATTAGTCGACTATAGACCCTTAGTCGACTGCACCCATGACCCTAGTCGACTAGATTTTCCTGTGACTAAAAACCCCCAACTCTCGGCTCCAGTCGACTTATGCCTAAACTATTAGTCGACTTGACCCCCTAGTCGATTAACTATTCCTCCCTAGTCGACTAACCTATTCCTGAACCAAAACCCCAATTCTCTGTATCTCGGTTTTAGTCGACTTAAGTATCTGTTAGTCGACTTGTAGTTCCCTGTTAGTCGACTACCCTTTTTACCTAGTCGACTAACTCTTCCTGAATCAGAAATCCAACTCTCTGGAACCCAGTTTTAGTCGACTAACCAGACTGTTAGTCGACTTGAGTCCACTATTAGTCGACTACTCATCCATTCTAGTCGACTAACTTTGCCTATCTGTTATAGTTGATTCCTTTCTTGAACATGGACCTTACCCTCTAGACTTACCTCATCTATTGGTATTACTTGACTTGTCACTTGACAAACACCATCTTCACTTCCCTTCTCTCTTTCTCTCTCCTCTTCACTCTACATATTTATATATCATATTTTATGGCGTGCCCCGGATTTCGTGGATTTCGGACCTTTCGGCTTTTCGGTGATGCAGGCGAGTGTTCTCACTCGCTACCCTCTTACTTCTTATTTCATTGATTATGCGCATGTTCTAGCTTTAGCTTTCATGTATTTTATTTCATGTGCTATGTCTTTTATTGCTTATACCATGCGTGGCCGACCCTTCGTGGTCGTTGGACTTTGGATTACTGTTATGTTTACACTTGCCCTACTACTACTTCAGACTTGTTAGTTGCATGTTTCCTTTTAACACATGTATATCACCTGACATCTAGAGTGTTATCACCTGACCACCTGACATACTACTATTTGGCTAGACCCTCTTGGTATGACCTGACTTACCCAGACTATTATCAATCTCTTGACATAACTTATCACCTGATTATTATCAATCTCTTATATGTTTGGTTGCTTATTCATTATCACCATCCTATCATGCTATCACCTTACACCCAGCATGATAACTTGACTTGTGATTATTACCTTTACGGGAACTTGACCTTATTATCTTGTATCATGATCAGTGACCTGTTTCCTGCTTTACATGCAGTGACCTGACTATATAGTACTTATGTACTCCTAATTTTCTGATCATGCCTAATTCCTGATTATTCCCGTAAAGTGATAATTAAACTATTGAATCTTAAAATGGACCAACTTGTATTGGGTCGGGGGAAACATGCGGATATCGATATGTGTTCGTGTTTACAGTGGCATTAGGTTGTGCACTTTATATCCGGTCTGACCTGTGGTACTCCAGGGGACCGAGGGGAGAGCTGGCTCCCTTATTCCTGATTGATAAGGGCATACATAAGTCCCTCCTGTTTAGCCTTGCGGCTGGCTTCCGTTTCCATGCAACGGAACAATCCTGGACCGTGGTCCCGGGCATGCACGGGACCCACTGTAAACATAGTTCGTTGATACCCCCGCTGTTTCCAATAACAACCTCGACTTTCTTATATATGGATGTATGTGAGTTGGCCGTACACCGAGACACATACCTAGATATATGGGTAAGACGAGTAATAATAAAGTGTCATAATAACCGGCTCTTTAAGTTGTAAGTAGAGGTATGTGGAATGGGACGCATACCAAAGCCTGCATCTTAAATAGCTATGAATCCGTGATGTGCCTTACCGTATTTGCTTTTTCCCGGACTTTATATCGGATTTCATGTTTTATGAGTATTATGTCATAACTACCTGGTAGCTCGGATTGGTTTTATTCGGATTTCCTGTTTTATGATTCTCATGCCATATCTATTCTTACCTGCTCTATCCTATCTGCCTCCTGAGTATTCCCACTTGATATATGCATTATTGTGCTCACCCTGCTTCACCACTTGGTTTTGCTTCTACACTCGCCTGGGGAGTATCATTTGACTCCCCTGGATTCTCACGTCCAGGTCTTGGAGCTTGGAGCGAGTGGATTTACCCCTTCGCTGCTCAGAGTGGCGCAGCGGTAGCGTGGATCTCCAGCCGACCGTCCAGAGCCACATCCTTCCAGGCCCCCTGTGAGTCTCTCGAGTTTTCCTTTTTAAACTCGTGAGTGCCCTTTTTCTATTCATACTTGTACCTTTCCTTGTATACTTGTATGTGAGCGCCCTTTTATGCTGTTCATATATGTATATCTCTTGTACTCTCGCATTTGCGCATATCTGTGATGTATTATTATTGTAATATTCATCACCTCTGGTGATAACTCTGTAATTGTATATATATATGTGTTGGAATGTATAATGCACCATATGCTTCCGTACTCTGATTCTTGTCTGTACTGATGCTTAGCGTATATACGGGAGGGTAGTTCTGACCTACGTATATACGTTGCAGTGACGTCCCCGTATCCGCGGGATCGGGGCGTTACAGGATGGTATCAGAGCTTAGGCTCTAAACATCTTCAGTACGTCCAGAGGGCAAATAATGGTAATGAAATTTGCAACTGGAATACTTGAGTCTTGGTTATACATTCCAACTACAAGTGCAGGGTTATCTAATTCTTGACTATCTTTCCTTTGATTCCTAAATCCTTCCTATCCTTTCCCTGTTTTGGTTTTATGAAGCCCTTATACTATCTTAAGATATGACTAGACTAGAGAGGTAGTGGCTGGTTCTGCATGAAGCTATTATGTGATCTCTTCGGTGAATTCTATGAAGCTTGGTATTCTCCAGATTGGTCCTGATCTGGCTATCTTTCAGAGGACAGCAGTCGGATTCTTAATTATCGGTCTTCTTTATTATGCTCAGGATTTTCGGGGTTTTCTTTATTACACAGCCACGACATCATCAGTATTCATTTATTTCACAGCCACGACATCAGCAGTATTATTCAGCATTATTCGAAGGTTTATACAGCCGGAAGTGCGGAGTATGACTATTGTTCAGTCAACTTGAGAGCCCTACCTGTAGTGCTTCATATCTTAATTGGTATAAATTCCACCTTTGTCCCCTTTGTATTCAATTTACCCCTTATCGAAATTGCGAGGACGCAATTTTTTGTAAGGTGGGTGGATTGTAATACCCCGTTCCCGGAATACGTACTTAGTTGCGTATTCAGATTTTTCGATCGTATTTTTCGATTTGCTTCCTGTATTTATCCTGTATTACGAATTCTTTATATGATTGTTTTGTCTTGGATTTGGGTTCGTGGATTCGGAGTCAACCTTAGTTTGAACCGAAGGCCCGATCCCAGAGTATTGCTCGGTTTGGACATTCTGATAATTAGATTTGACCGATTTTAATTTTAAACATCGTTTTCCAATATTTTAGATTTATATGATTTTCTGGAATTTTCTTGGATTAAAAGGAATTTCTTCAAAACCGGTGTCGGCCAGTGCCGCTGACCGATTCCTTGATTTTTAATTCTTAAACGGTTTGGAATTTCTAAATGATTCTTTAGACATTATTCCTTAGAATCATATTTTCTACCTACATTCTTTTTCTGAGGATTTTTGGATTTTATGAAAATTCCAACGGAGTCGGTAAATTATTGATTCCAGGATTTTTAGTTTTAAAACTATAAAGTATTTCTTCGAACGGATTTCACTATGATACTTAGTATAATATTCCTGATTTTTGATAATTATTTTCGGGTCGTTCCGAGATACTTGAATTTCGGACGATTCCGGCATTTTCCGAAATGTTTTCCGCATCCATGATTTAAACCCGGGAATCAGCCTTTTCAATATTTTCATCTTTCAAGTCAAAGAGAAATATCTTCTCATTATAATTTCCTTTTCCTTTTCCTTTTCCTTTATTTCTTTCCTTCCTCCACAATCCACAAGAATTCCAATTCCAAAATTCCAACAACTTCCACACACTCCCACCAACTTCCACAAATATCTCTTTCTCTCTCTCCTCCATGGCCGGCCAAGTGGCCAAGAGAAGGACACTCACCTCACCTCCCCACTTTGCAATTAAGCCCTCCCCTTTTATTTAATTGCATCCCCTTTACAAAATCCAAATCCCATATATACCTTTCCTTTCCCATTTTCATTTCTTTTTTCACTTCATCACTTCTCTTCACTTCTTCTTCCTCCTCTCCCTTGGTGACCACCACACCTCCACCGGCGCCTCCGGCCACCCCGTCGCCGGCGAGGACTCCTCCCAACTCCGGCCAAGCTCCACCTCCTCCATCACCAACAACAACAACTCCTCCATCTCCTTCTTCCTCAAGGATCATCACCAACTCTACCTTTCCTCTTCCTCTCCATCATCAATTTGGTGAGTAATCTTCCTCATCTAGACTTGATTTATTCTTAGTATGTTTGTATTTTCATATCTTGTACAAATATGTCTTCAAATCCATGATTAATTAGTCATCAAACCAAAACCCTAGAAATCTGTTCTGTTTGCTGTTTTCCCACGATTAGTCGACTTGACCTAGCCATTAGTCGACTAACCCTTTCATTTGAAACTTAACCATTTTCTGGAAACACAGTTTTAGTCGACTTAGCCCAATTATTAGTCGACTATAGACCCTTAGTCGACTGCACCCATGACCCTAGTCGACTAGATTTTCCTGTGACTAAAAACCCCAACTCTCGGCTCCAGTCGACTTATGCCTAAACTATTAGTCGACTTGACCCCTAGTCGACTAACTATTCCTCCCTAGTCGACTAACCTATTCCTGAACCAAAACCCCAATTCTCTGTATCTCGGTTTTAGTCGACTTAAGTATCTGTTAGTCGACTTGTAGTTCCCTGTTAGTCGACTACCCTTTTTACCTAGTCGACTAACTCTTCCTGAATCAGAAATCCAACTCTCTGGAACCCAGTTTTAGTCGACTAACCAGACTGTTAGTCGACTTGAGTCCACTATTAGTCGACTACTCATCCATTCTAGTCGACTAACTTTGCCTATCTGTTATAGTTGATTCCTTTCTTGAACATGGACCTTACCCTCTAAACTTACCTCATCTATTGGTATTACTTGACTTGTCACTTGACAAACACCATCTTTACTTCCCTTCTCTCTTTCTCTCTCCTCTTCACTCTACATATTTATATATCATATTTTATGGCGTGCCCCGGATTTCGTGGATTTCGGACCTTTCGGCTTTTCGGTGATGCAGGCGAGTGTTCTCACTCGCTACCCTCTTACTTCTTATTTCATTGATTATGCGCATGTTCTAGCTTTAGCTTTCATGTATTTTATTTCATGTGCTATGTCTTTTATTGCTTATACCATGCGTGGCCGACCCTTCGTGGTCGTTGGACTTTGGATTACTGTTATGTTTACACTTGCCCTACTACTACTTCAGACTTGTTAGTTGCATGTTTCCTTTTAACACATGTATATCACCTGACATCTAGAGTGTTATCACCTGACCACCTGACATACTACTATTTGGCTAGACCCTCTTGGTATGACCTGACTTACCCAGACTATTATCAATCTCTTGACATAACTTATCACCTGATTATTATCAATCTCTTATATGTTTGGTTGCTTATTCATTATCACCATCCTATCATGCTATCACCTTACACCCAGCATGATAACTTGACTTGTGATTATTACCTTTACGGGAACTTGACCTTATTATCTTGTATCATGATCAGTGACCTGTTTCCTGCTTTACATGCAGTGACCTGACTATATAGTACTTATGTACTCCTAATTTTCTGATCATGCCTAATTCCTGATTATTCCCGTAAAGTGATAATTAAACTATTGAATCTTAAAATGGACCAACTTGTATTGGGTCGGGGGAAACATGCGGATATCGATATGTGTTCGTGTTTACAGTGGCATTAGGTTGTGCACTTTATATCCGGTCTGACCTGTGGTACTCCAGGGGACCGAGGGGAGAGCTGGCTCCCTTATTCCTGATTGATAAGGGCATACATAAGTCCCTCCTGTTTAGCCTTGCGGCTGGCTTCCGTTTCCATGCAACGGAACAATCCTGGACCGTGGTCCCGGGCATGCACGGGACCCACTGTAAACATAGTTCGTTGATACCCCCGCTGTTTCCAATAACAACCTCGACTTGCTTATATATGGATGTATGTGAGTTGGCCGTACACCGAGACACATACCTAGATATATGGGTAAGACGAGTAATAATAAAGTGTCATAATAACCGGCTCTTTAAGTTGTAAGTAGAGGTATGTGGAATGGGACGCATACCAAAGCCTGCATCTTAAATAGCTATGAATCCGTGATGTGCCTTACCGTATTTGCTTTTTCCCGGACTTTATATCGGATTTCATGTTTTATGAGTATTATGTCATAACTACCTGGTAGCTCGGATTGGTTTTATTCGGATTTCCTGTTTTATGATTCTCATGCCATATCTATTCTTACATGCTCTATCCTATCTGCCTCCTGAGTATTCCCACTTGATATATGCATTATTGTGCTCACCCTGCTTCACCACTTGGTTTTGCTTCTACACTCGCCTGGGGAGTATCATTTGACTCCCCTGGATTCTCACGTCCAGGTCTTGGAGCTTGGAGCGAGTGGATTTACCCCTTCGCTGCTCAGAGTGGCGCAGCGGTAGCGTGGATCTCCAGCCGACCGTCCAGAGCCACATCCTTCCAGGCCCCCTGTGAGTCTCTCGAGTTTTCCTTTTTAAACTCGTGAGTGCCCTTTTTCTATTCATACTTGTACCTTTCCTTGTATACTTGTATGTGAGCGCCCTTTTATGCTGTTCATATATGTATATCTCTTGTACTCTCGCATTTGCGCATATCTGTGATGTATTATTATTGTAATATTCATCACCTCTGGTGATAACTCTGTAATTGTATATATATATGTGTTGGAATGTATAATGCACCATATGCTTCCGTACTCTGATTCTTGTCTGTACTGATGCTTAGCGTATATACGGGAGGGTAGTTCTGACCTACGTATATACGTTGCAGTGACGTCCCCGTATCCGCGGGATCGGGGCGTTACAGGATGGTATCAGAGCTTAGGCTCTAAACATCTTCAGTACGTCCAGAGGGCAAATAATGGTAATGAAATTTGCAACTGGAATACTTGAGTCTTGGTTATACATTCCAACTACAAGTGCAGGGTTATCTAATTCTTGACTATCTTTCCTTTGATTCCTAAATCCTTCCTATCCTTTCCCTGTTTTGGTTTTATGAAGCCCTTATACTATCTTAAGATATGACTAGACTAGAGAGGTAGTGGCTGGTTCTGCATGAAGCTATTATGTGATCTCTTCGGTGAATTCTATGAAGCTTGGTATTCTCCAGATTGGTCCTGATCTGGCTATCTTTCAGAGGACAGCAGTCGGATTCTTAATTATCGGTCTTCTTTATTATGCTCAGGATTTTCGGGGTTTTCTTTATTACACAGCCACGACATCATCAGTATTCATTTATTTCACAGCCACGACATCAGCAGTATTATTCAGCATTATTCGAAGGTTTATACAGCCGGAAGTGCGGAGTATGACTATTGTTCAGTCAACTTGAGAGCCCTACCTGTAGTGCTTCATATCTTAATTGGTATAAATTCCACCTTTGTCCCCTTTGTATTCAATTTACCCCTTATCGAAATTGCGAGGACGCAATTTTTTGTAAGGTGGGTGGATTGTAATACCCCGTTCCCGGAATACGTACTTAGTTGCGTATTCAGATTTTTCGATCGTATTTTTCGATTTGCTTCCTGTATTTATCCTGTATTACGAATTCTTTATATGATTGTTTTGTCTTGGATTTGGGTTCGTGGATTCGGAGTCAACCTTAGTTTGAACCGAAGGCCCGATCCCAGAGTATTACTCGGTTTGGACATTCTGATAATTAGATTTGACCGATTTTAATTTTAAACATCGTTTTCCAATATTTTAGATTTTATATGATTTTCTGGAATTTTCTTGGATTAAAAGGAATTTCTTCAAAACCGGTGTCGGCCAGTGCCGCTGACCGATTCCTGGATTTTTAATTCTTAAACGGTTTGGAATTTCTAAATGATTCTTTAGACATTATTCCTTAGAATCATATTTTCTACCTACATTCTTTTTCTGAGGATTTTTGGATTTTATGAAAATTCCAACGGAGTCGGTAAATTATTGATTCCAGGATTTTTAGTTTTAAAACTATAAAGTATTTCTTCGAACGGATTTCACTATGATACTTAGTATAATATTCCTGATTTTTGATAATTATTTTCGGGTCGTTCCGAGATACTTGAATTTCGGACGATTCCGGCATTTTCCGAAATGTTTTCCGCATCCATGATTTAAACCCGGGAATCAGCCTTTTCAATATTTTCATCTTTCAAGTCAAAGAGAAATATCTTCTCATTATAATTTCCTTTTCCTTTTCCTTTTCCTTTATTTCTTTCCTTCCTCCACAATCCACAAGAATTCCAATTCCAAATTCCAACAACTTCCACACACTCCCACCAACTTCCACAAATATCTCTTTCTCTCTCTCCTCCATGGCCGGCCAAGTGGCCAAGAGAAGGACACTCACCTCACCTCCCCACTTTGCAATTAAGCCCTCCCCTTTTATTTAATTGCATCCCCTTTACAAAATCCAAATCCCATATATACCTTTCCTTTCCCATTTTCATTTCTTTTTTCACTTCATCACTTCTCTTCACTTCTTCTTCCTCCTCTCCCTTGGTGACCACCACACCTCCACCGGCGCCTCCGGCCACCCCGTCGCCGGCGAGGACTCCTCCCAACTCCGGCCAAGCTCCACCTCCTCCATCACCAACAACAACAACTCCTCCATCTCCTTCTTCCTCAAGGATCATCACCAACTCTACCTTTCCTCTTCCTCTCCATCATCAATTTGGTGAGTAATCTTCCTCATCTAGACTTGATTTATTCTTAGTATGTTTGTATTTTCATATCTTGTACAAATATGTCTTCAAATCCATGATTAATTAGTCATCAAACCAAAACCCTAGAAATCTGTTCTGTTTGCTGTTTTCCCACGATTAGTCGACTTGACCTAGCCATTAGTCGACTAACCCTTTCATTTGAAACTTAACCATTTTCTGGAAACACAGTTTTAGTCGACTTAGCCCAATTATTAGTCGACTATAGACCCTTAGTCGACTGCACCCATGACCCTAGTCGACTAGATTTTCCTGTGACTAAAAAACCCCAACTCTCGGCTCCAGTCGACTTATGCCTAAACTATTAGTCGACTTGACCCCCTAGTCGACTAACTATTCCTCCCTAGTCGACTAACCTATTCCTGAACCAAAACCCCAATTCTCTGTATCTCGGTTTTAGTCGACTTAAGTATCTGTTAGTCGACTTGTAGTTCCCTGTTAGTCGACTACCCTTTTTACCTAGTCGACTAACTCTTCCTGAATCAGAAATCCAACTCTCTGGAACCCAGTTTTAGTCGACTAACCAGACTGTTAGTCGACTTGAGTCCACTATTAGTCGACTACTCATCCATTCTAGTCGACTAACTTTGCCTATCTGTTATAGTTGATTCCTTTCTTGAACATGGACCTTACCCTCTAAACTTACCTCATCTATTGGTATTACTTGACTTGTCACTTGACAAACACCATCTTTACTTCCCTTCTCTCTTTCTCTCTCTCTCTCACTCTACATATTTATATATCATATTTTATGGCGTGCCCCGGATTTCGTGGATTTCGGACCTTTCGGCTTTTCGGTGATGCAGGCGAGTGTTCTCACTCGCTACCCTCTTACTTCTTATTTCATTGATTATGCGCATGTTCTAGCTTTAGCTTTCATGTATTTTATTTCATGTGCTATGTCTTTTATTGCTTATACCATGCGTGGCCGACCCTTCGTGGTCGTTGGACTTTGGATTACTGTTATGTTTACACTTGCCCTACTACTACTTCAGACTTGTTAGTTGCATGTTTCCTTTTAACACATGTATATCACCTGACATCTAGAGTGTTATCACCTGACCACCTGACATACTACTATTTGGCTAGACCCTCTTGGTATGACCTGACTTACCCAGACTATTATCAATCTCTTGACATAACTTATCACCTGATTATTATCAATCTCTTATATGTTTGGTTGCTTATTCATTATCACCATCCTATCATGCTATCACCTTACACCCAGCATGATAACTTGACTTGTGATTATTACCTTTACGGGAACTTGACCTTATTATCTTGTATCATGATCAGTGACCTGTTTCCTGCTTTACATGCAGTGACCTGACTATATAGTACTTATGTACTCCTAATTTTCTGATCATGCCTAATTCCTGATTATTCCCGTAAAGTGATAATTAAACTATTGAATCTTAAAATGGACCAACTTGTATTGGGTCGGGGGAAACATGCGGATATCGATATGTGTTCGTGTTTACAGTGGCATTAGGTTGTGCACTTTATATCCGGTCTGACCTGTGGTACTCCAGGGGACCGAGGGGAGAGCTGCTCCCTTATTCCTGATTGATAAGGGCATACATAAGTCCCTCCTGTTTAGCCTTGCGGCTGGCTTCCGTTTCCATGCAACGGAACAATCCTGGACCGTGGTCCCGGGCATGCACGGGACCCACTGTAAACATAGTTCGTTGATACCCCCGCTGTTTCCAATAACAACCTCGACTTGCTTATATATGGATGTATGTGAGTTGGCCGTACACCGAGACACATACCTAGATATATGGGTAAGACGAGTAATAATAAAGTGTCATAATAACCGGCTCTTTAAGTTGTAAGTAGAGGTATGTGGAATGGGACGCATACCAAGCCTGCATCTTAAATAGCTATGAATCCGTGATGTGCCTTACCGTATTTGCTTTTTCCCGGACTTTATATCGGATTTCATGTTTTATGAGTATTATGTCATAACTACCTGGTAGCTCGGATTGGTTTTATTCGGATTTCCTGTTTTATGATTCTCATGCCATATCTATTCTTACCTGCTCTATCCTATCTGCCTCCTGAGTATTCCCACTTGATATATGCATTATTGTGCTCACCCTGCTTCACCACTTGGTTTTGCTTCTACACTCGCCTGGGGAGTATCATTTGACTCCCCTGGATTCTCACGTCCAGGTCTTGGAGCTTGGAGCGAGTGGATTTACCCCTTCGCTGCTCAGAGTGGCGCAGCGGTAGCGTGGATCTCCAGCCGACCGTCCAGAGCCACATCCTTCCAGGCCCCCTGTGAGTCTCTCGAGTTTTCCTTTTTAACTCGTGAGTGCCCTTTTTCTATTCATACTTGTACCTTTCCTTGTATACTTGTATGTGAGCGCCCTTTATGCTGTTCATATATGTATATCTCTTGTACTCTCGCATTTGCGCATATCTGTGATGTATTATTATTGTAATATTCATCACCTCTGGTGATAACTCTGTAATTGTATATATATATGTGTTGGAATGTATAATGCACCATATGCTTCCGTACTCTGATTCTTGTCTGTACTGATGCTTAGCGTATATACGGGAGGGTAGTTCTGACCTACGTATATACGTTGCAGTGACGTCCCCGTATCCGCGGGATCGTCCTTGTATACTTGTATGTGAGCGCCCTTTTATGCTGTTCATATATGTATATCTCTTGTACTCTCGCATTTGCGCATATCTGTGATGTATTATTATTGTAATATTCATCACCTCTGGTGATAACTCTGTAATTGTATATATATATGTGTTGGAATGTATAATGCACCATATGCTTCCGTACTCTGATTCTTGTCTGTACTGATGCTTAGCGTATATACGGGAGGGTAGTTCTGACCTACGTATATACGTTGCAGTGACGTCCCCGTATCCGCGGGATCGGGGCGTTACAAGTTTATTTAGTCTCTTGAAATATAAAGGGGCCATGATGGAAAGGCTTTATTTCAAGGGGTCTAATTGCAAATGTGCGACCCACTTTTCTCCTCCTGTAAAGAAATCAAAACTTACGCTCATTGTGTATCGTGAGTCTCTCCATCAGAAAAGAACAGAGAAGTTTTGAGAAAAGAAAAAGAGAAGAGAAAAGAGGATCCTTTGCATTTAGGGTTTGCAGAAATCAAAGTGAAGGACAAGGGGCTTCTTCTTCCATTCATCACAAGGATCTTCAACCTTCATCTGGATCAATAGCTTCCGGTATGTATATGCATTTAGTTTTGTATATGCTTTCAATTCTTGAGATGTGTATGATTCTTTGATCCATGGTTCAATTTATTCCGCATTAAATTCTATTGTATTTCCAATATTTGGTATCAGAGCCATGATTATAGAATCAATACATCTTGGATTTAGGAATTATGAAAAGTTAGGGTTTTGATTAACAATTCATAAAAGTTGAATTTTTTGATCTTTTGATTGTAGAATTTGTAGAGGATTTAATAGCCCTAATTCATGTTCATATTCCTCTAATTATGCAATTAAATTGGGATCAAAATCAAAGGAATTGAAAACCCTAATTTTTGATAATTTTGGGATTAAAATCGACTAAGCAGAAACTGCCTTTGAAAACTGCTTCGTCGACTATTAGTCGACTAATCCAAATGTATAGTCGACTAATCTTCTTTCCAGAAAGTTTGCAAGTCGCTGTTTGCTGCAGGAGTCGACTTGATTTTTAGTTGAATTTATGACTAGTCGACTAATTAAGGTTTAGTCGACTAATCATATTTTCAAGTCGACTAATTCGGTGACCCGAGAATTGAGAACTTTCTGTTGGATACAGGAGTCGACTAATAAAATTGTGTAGTCGACTAATAAAATATATAGTCGACTAATAATATTGGTATAGTCGACTAACTTTCTTTTGCCCTAGTCGACTAGACCTAAACCTATAGTCGACTAGACTTGACCCTAGTCGACTAGTAATTCCTTGTAGTCGACTAATAGTTATGAATAATCAATCATTAAAGTATGTTACACATTTAAGTTATTGTGTTAATATAGATTGATGCTTGGTCAAGTAATGTATTGAGATATTATGGCTTTACTCAAATAAAAGAATAGAGATTATTATTGGTTAGTTTTGTATTCATAAGGCTTATTGATTTAGTAGTTGTCAAAGTGACCTAGGTTAGTAAATCTTATGAATATACAACTACATAAAAGACTTGTCATGTAAGTGACATTAAATACAATAATATTCTCGATGGCGGTTCTAGTTAGGAGATTGGGACTGGCCCAAAGGAAAGTCTCTTTCAAATAATTATGAACCGGGGTAGGATAGTGTAATTTATGTAACTTAGTGGTGTGGAATTGGATACCCAAAGGTAACATGACTTACTAACTAAGTGACATAAATTATATTAGATCTACATAGGTGATAAAAGTTCTCACCTAAAGAGTGAACACTAGATATGCTTAGGTTTCGCCCAAAGGAGAAATCAAAGTGATATCAATAGTTCATCTTAATTAAATTTAAAACTTGTATTGATTAGTGGCCTAATGTGAGCAATGTCCTATTATGTTTCAGTGAACGTCCCTACTTCCCTTCACACTCATGCCACCAGCATTCCGCCTTGGATGGTACAAACTTTTCAGAGTGGTTTGAACATGTACAGTTTACACTGGGTGTTTTGGACCTAGACATGGCCTTAATAGTTGACAAACCTGATGAAGTAACTGCTGAGAGTACAGCAGAACAGGTCAGCCATGCCAAGCTTGGGAAAGGTCTAATAGGCTCAGTCTTATGTTCATAAAGATGACCATAGCTAATAACATCAAGACTTCACTCCCTCCTACAACTATTGCATCTGAACTATTAAGTGCGGTTAAAGACCGTTTTAAGTCTGCAGATAAGTCATTAGCTGGTACCTTAATGGCTGAACTTACCACCATGAAATATGATGGTAATAGAGGAGTTCAGCAACACATTCTAAACATGTCTGATAAGGCTGCTAAGCTAGGATCACTGGGTATGAAGGTTGATGAGTCCTTCTTGGTTCAATTTATCCTCAACTCACTTCCTTCACAGTTTGGGCCATTCAAGATCCACTACAATACTCATAAGGATAAGTGGAACTTAAATGAGCTAACTGGTATGTGTGTTCAAGAGGAGGTGAGACTGAGGCAAGAAGGACAGCACTCAGTGTTGGCAGTAACTTCAAGGAGTATCCATAAGAAAAGTAAATATGGAAGAGGTAAGAGATTTCCATCAAATAAAGGAAATGACCATGGGGAAAGTAGCCAAGGTCATAGAAAAGCTTTCACTGTCAAATGCTACTTCTGTGGCAGAAAAGGACATGTGAAGAAGGACTGCAACAAGAGGAAAGCTTGGTTCGAAAAGAAAGGTACAAATCTTTCTTTTGTATGTTATGAATCAAATCTTGCTGAAGTTCCTTCTAACACTTGGTGGATAGACTCTGGAGCCACAACTCATATAACTAATTCAATGCAGGGATTCCTTACAACCAGGAAACCGAAGGAAAGTGAGAGATTCGTCTTTATGGGGAACCGTCTCAAAGTGGAGGTCGAATATGTTGGTGTTTATCGACTACTCTGGAGACGGGTCATCAGATGGATCTTGAGGATACTTTTTATGTACCTTCGATTTCAAGAAACTTAATGTCATTATCCAAATTAGATGTTTTTGGATATTCTGTTTTGTTTAGTTGTGGAAAACTCTCTTTAGTGTATAATTCAATTCCGGTTGGACATGGAATTTTATGTGATGGTTTATATAAAATTTCATTGAATGATGAGTTTGCACAATCTTTATTATCTCTGCATTCGAATGTTGGTATAAAACGTGGCTTAATAAATGAAAAAATCCTCAATCTTGTGGCATAGGAGACTGGGGCATATCTCCAGGGATAGAATAATAAGATTAGTAAAGACTGGGATTTTGGATAACCTAGACTTCACTGATTTTGATGTGTGTGTGGATTGTATTAAAGGAAAACAAACCAAACACACTAAGAAAGGTGCCACAAGAAGTAAAGAACTCCTTGAAATAATTCATACAGATATATGCGGACCACTCTCCATTCCATGTTTTACTGGAGAGAGGTATTTCATTACCTTTATAGATGATCTATCACGTTATGGTTATGTTTATCTAATTAATGAAAAGTCTCAGGCTGTTGACATCCTAGAGGTGTTCATTACAGAAGTCGAGAGACAATTAGATAGAAAGGTTAAAATCATAAGGTCAGATGAGGTGGTGAATTTTATGGTAGATATGATGAGTCAGGACAACATCCTGGCCCATTTGCCAAATTTCTAGAAAAGCATGGCATTTGTGCTCAATACACAATGCCAGGTACGCCTCAGCAGAACGGTGTTGCTGAAAGGCGGAACCGAACACTTATGGATATGGTTAGGAGCATGTTGAGCTTCTCAAATGTACCCAATTCATTGTGGAATGAAGCCTTAAAGACTGCTATGTATATCTTGAACAGGGTTCCTAGTAAGGCTGTCCCAACAACTCCTTTCGAGTTGTGGACTGGTAGGAAACCCAGTTTAAGACACTTACATGTTTGGGGTTGTCCAGCAGAGGCTAGAATTTATAATCCACAAGAAAAGAAATTAGACTTAAAAACAATATCTGGGTATTTCATTGGTTATCCAGATAAGTCTAAGGGATACAAATTTTATTGTCCTAACCATAGTACAAGAATAGTTGAAACTGGTAATGCCAGATTCCTGGAAAATGGTGAAATTAGTGGGAGTGCTGAACCAAGAAAGGTAGATCTTGAAGTGGTAAGGGTAAATATCCCAATACCCTTTCCTTCAAGAGAGATTGTTGTCCCTCAGCTTGATCATCAAGTTGAGATACCAGAACAACAAGTTAATGTTGGTTCACCACTCCATGAGGATATTCCCATTGAAAATATTGTAGAACCACCACAACCGGCAGCTTTGAGAAGATCTCAAAGGGAAAGAAAATCTGCCATTTCAGATGATTATGTGGTATATCTACAGGAATCTGACTATGATATTGGGATTAATAAAGATCCAGTTTCATTTTCACAAGCCATAGAATGCAATGATTCTAGTAAATGGGTTGATGCTATGAAAGATGAGTTGAAATCTATGGATCAAAACCAAGTCTGGGATCTCGTTGAATTGCCTTATAACAGTAAGAAAGTCGGGTGTAAATGGGTCTTTAAGACCAAGCGCGACTCTAAAGGCAATGTCGAACGATATAAGGCTAGACTTGTGGCCAAAGGTTTCACTCAGAAAGAAGGCATTGACTATACAGAGACCTTCTCTCCAGTATCAAAGAAGGATTCTCTTAGAATCATTATGGCACTAGTAGCTCATTATGATTTGGAGTTACATCAAATGGATGTGAAAACTGCTTTTCTAAATGGAAATTTGGATGAGGATATCTACATGGAGCAACCTGAAGGGTTCGCAATTAAAGAAAAAGAACACTTGGCTTGCAAATTAAAGAAATCTATATATGGACTTAAACAAGCTTCCAGGCAATGGTATATAAAGTTTAACGATACCATTACCTCTTTTGGATTTACAGAAAACACTGTTGATCAGTGTATATATCTAAAGAACAGTGGGAGCAAGTTTATTTTTCTGGTTCTGTATGTAGATGACATCTTGTTAGCCAGTAGTGATCTTGGTTTGCTGTATGAGACTAAAAGTTATCTTACCAAGAACTTTCAGATGGTTGATATGGGTGAGGCAGCATATGTGATTGGCATAGAGATCTTCAGGGATAGATCTCGAGGATTGCTAGGGTTGTCTCATAAAGGTTATATCAACCGAGTCTTGGAAAGATTTCATATGGAAATGTGTTCAGTCAGTCCTGCACCCATTCAGAAGGGTGACAGATTAAGTGGTAGCCAGTGTCCCAGAAATGACTTAGAAAAGGGTCAAATGCAGACAGTTCCGTATGCATCAGCTGTTGGGAGCTTGATGTATGCAAGCACTTGTACCAGGCCAGATATCAGCTTTGCTGTTGGGATGTTGGGAAGATACCAGAGCAATCCAGGAATGGAACACTGAAAGTTGGCTAAGAAGATTATGAGGTATCTTCAAGGGACAAAGGACTATATGCTCACATACAGGAGATCAGATCAGTTGGAGGTGATCGGCTATTCAGACTCAGATTTTGGTGGTTGCCCAGATAGCAGGAAATCTACCTCAGGATTTATTTTCTTGCTAGCAGGTGGGGCAATCTCGTGGAAGAGTGTGAAGCAGTCCATTATTGCTTCATCCACGATGGAGGCTGAGTTCATAGCTTGTTTTGAGGCCACAAATCATGCATTATGGCTAAGGAATTTCATCTCAGCACTTGGTGTAGTTGACTCTATTGCCAAGCCGCTGACGATATATTGTGACAATACAGCAGCCGTATTCTTCTCTAAGAATGGTAAGTACTCTAATGGTTCTAGACACATAGAACTTAAGTACTTGGTGGTTAGAGAAAGAGTTGAGAAACAAAAGGTGTCAATTGTAAGTTTAAGTACCACTTTAATGGTTGCTGATCCAATGACAAAGGGATTGCCTCCAAAGACATTTAAGGAACATGTTGTAAGAATGGGTCTTTTGGGCAATCTGTAAATGTGTATTTTGGTACTTATGTAATTGACATTATTGTACAAATAAAAGTTTGTTTCTGTGTTTCCTGTTATCCAATTATGTGTGCACATATTATGTTTGGATGTATGTTAAGCAGGAAATGTCTTTACAAGACAATTACAGGGTCATTTTGGTTATGGACTCAATTAGTAAGGGTTATCAATATTGTGGTACATAGAAGGGAGTATGACGTGGATGTTGTATAACCGCTATGACTCGCATTGGTAGTCCAAACTAATTGCAGTATTACGGTATTTAATATTTGGGCTTATCAGTTATTGTTTGTTTTTTAAAATTCGTGATCACGTGTCAAAGTTTTTCAGTATGGAATCCAATGGAGTCAAAATGATTTTTAAATGAGTCTTTTCATTTATTTGTTTTCTAAAGTTTTAACCTAATCGGTTAATGGTCCAAGTGGGAGAATGTTAATCTCATATTAAAGGTGGACCAATAACCTTGGTTATTTACATTGGATTCCTATTTAAGTTAACTGATATGATATTATGCCCATATTAAAGTCACATTTATATAGTTTATTTAGTCTCTTGAAATATAAAGGGGCCATGATGGAAAGGCTTTATTTCAAGGGATTAATTGCAAATGTGCGACCCACTTTTCTCCTCCTGTAAAGAAATCAAAACTTACGCTCATTGTGTATCGTGAGTCTCTCCATCAGAAAAGAACAGAGAAGTTTTGAGAAAAGAAAAGGAGAAGAGAAAAGAGGATCCTTTGCATTTAGGGTTTGCAGAAATCAAAGTGAAGGACAAGGGGCTTCTTCTTCCATTCATCACAAGGATCTTCAACCTTCATCTGGATCAATGGCTTCCGGTATGTATATGCATTTAGTTTTGTATATGCTTTCAATTCTTGAGATGTGTATGATTCTTTGATCCATGGTTCAATTTATTCCGCATTAAATTCTATTGTATTTCCAACATGTAATAGAATTAAATTTAATGATTGGTAGTACAAATTGTTTGTATTGAGATAATTGAATTGGTGCAATATTTGTACCCAAAAAAATATCTCCATTATCTTCAAAATTGACTTGCAGCTTCGCCCCCTAAACAGTTTAGGAAGGGGTTGTGAACTGAGGCTTGACCTTTTTTTAATTTTTCCTTCTTTTAAGAGAATGGTCATAGCCTGATTTCATTAATCAATTAAAACATACAATAGAAGGTGAGATACAACTTGTTTGTTTTGATGGAAGTGGAAGAAAAAGGAGTAGGTAAGAAATGGGGATGAGAAACGTGAAAGTATAGTAGAAAATTAGGATTTGCATAATTCTCATTTTCAGTGTTTAGCTGTAATGTGAAAGTATAAGTGAAAAAGTATATTGTGTATTTCAATGTTTGGTTAGTAATGTGAAAGTGGGAGTGAAAAAGTTGACCATAAAATAATATTAGATTGAATATTAATTCTAAAATAATGTTTTTAGACTGTAATTGGACTGCAAGTGGGATTTACATGACATCTAAATTTAATGTGTTAAGTTACAACTTATTATAAGTGAGATTACATGAACAGAAAATTAATTGTAGCACCCTCAAAGTGAAAAAATGATAATGTAAAAAGGATGTTTAAAAGGAAAAAGGGAAAAGGGAAAAGGAAAATTGGTTTTCCCATTTCCCATTTTGGTTTAAAACAAACAAGAGAAGTGGGAAATAGGTTTTCCCACTTCTCATTTTCCTTCCACTTCCATGAATCCAAATGCGACGATAAGAGGAATTGGGAAATTTTTGAAGATGACCCGCCCCCGATATCAACATTGTGGATTAATGCTTAGCTTTACATTTATTAACTTTTTGACAAAACAAGAATTATATTTGTTCAGAAATGGATATTACATGTTACTCACTAAATGAGCAAAATGATGATTCGAAAGTATGCTCTGAATTCTTGAAAATGAGAAGGAAAAAAATAAAATAAAAGAACAATTAAGCAATATGGTGTCCAAGATAACAAGACAATTAGATTTGTGACAGGAGAACACAAAATAGCTTGAAACGAAAGTACCGCAAGTCTAGGTGTTAACCTATAAGTGACTACATTTTTATCGAAGAATTACAAAATACAGTTACATAATTATGAGTAATATTTTCTTTATATAGATTGAACAGATTCTCAAACTATGACTAATAATATTACTAAGATTTTCGTGGGGAGAGAGTGAAAATATTAATGGTGGAGTTTTTTAACTCCTTTGATGTTAGTATAGAGTTTGTATGAAGTGTTAGGATGCAGCAAATACATGAATGCGCCAACAGTGAGCAGCAGTTTACTTAATCAGTTGACATGCCATATTGGCTGTCGACAGAGCCCCGTCGACAGTCCTGTTGACACTTCGAAAAACAAACTCCCGGACAACACTTTCAACCGGTCTAAACAATGTCTAAATTGTCGACATTTACAAAAGACGAGTCGCAGACCAGCTGACGACTAGTTTCTGCCCATTCCCGAGAGATAAAGCAGTGACTTGGACCCTACCGATCCAATGAAGAAGACAGTAGGTCAAGTATTGCCTTTGAAAAGGTCTAAGCAGGCCTATGAGGCTAAGTCAGCTTAACACTTGGCTTCGCATGAGCTTAAAAGCGTTAACTTCTCTTGAAGCTTTATAGCCTCGCGAAAAGGCTAAGTTTCTAATTTCACATGAAGCTCTACACAACTTCACATTGAGCTGACTCTTAACTTCTTCTGAAGCTGATCTTGCTAGTTTTGCCTCGAAGCATAGCATAGCTCTATTTAAAGAGCTAACTGATAGCTTCGCCTGAAGCTTTATGATAGCTTCATCTGAAGCTTGGCTTAGCTTCGTTGAAGGCTAACTTACTACTTCGCCTGAAGTTTTATCTAGCCTTGCCTCCACTGGCTAACCTCGTCTCTCCTTTTTCTTTTCTCTTTTTCTTTTTACACCTTCCTTTCATAATACTATTTTTCCCATGGTGCTACAGTTAATTT
Organism: Agave tequilana; assembly: GCA_038442645.1. NCBI lineage: Eukaryota > Viridiplantae > Streptophyta > Magnoliopsida > Asparagales > Asparagaceae > Agave > Agave tequilana. Next base: position 55,798 of record JAVJIF010011346.1, read on the forward strand.
TGTCGTTATGTATATCCACTTATAATAAGATGTAGTTCTCAATAGTTAATTTTGTTGTCATGTAAATCAACTTGCAGTTTCTAATTACAGTAAAAAGAAATTCATAATTAATATTTATTTTAACATTATTTTGCGGACAATTTTATGATTAACTTTTTCGCTTCCACTTCTATATTACTAGTCAAATATCGAAAAACTTATTCGCATAAATCTTAATTTTTTATCTTTTCCTCACATTTTCTTTCCCATTTTCTCACATTTTCTTCTTTATTTTTTCACTTACACTTTTTCCTCTCATTTACAGCAAACCAAACAGGCCAATGAAACGGTTTTTCTTCGTTGATTTTTTTCACCCGTGGCACTGTTCACATAAACAGTAATTTTTGCCCGCGGCACATTATCAGGTCAGTGAAGTTGTTATGCTCTGCCAGTGAGGTTGAGAGAAACAACAGGAGCAAGAAATTCGTTGATGCCAAGAAAAAAAAAATCATAGAACTCCATTGAAGCTGAGGATAAACGTTGTTAGGGGATGCAAGTTGGGGACAATTCTCAATTTCACAGGTAGGACTGTGGGAAACAATAGATACATTTTTTGCGGGCACTGTCAACTGAGACTCAGAGAGGGACAAATCAGATCACATATTCTACAAGACTTGCAAACTGAGAGAGGCCTGCTGCCAAGGGGGGAGAGAAACAGAGTCACCCATTCATTCCATCCTAGACAAAGTTGCTACATAAGAGTTACAATCAGTGAAACCGTTTTTCTTCGTTGAATTCCTCCAGTTCAGTTTGCACGCGACTGTCTCCGTCCATCACCAGCATGAGACTTCTACAGTACATTCACATAGATCACCATCTTCGTTTTAACGTGCCTTGCCAGGCACGGTTCTCTTGTACTTTTGACTTGTCGCGTTGATGAAAACGAGCCTACTAAGCTGCCAAAGAACCTGGAAATTGTTGGTTCGCAGAGTTCCAATCTCCAGCCATCTAAATTTGCATACAGATGAAGTGCGCAACAACAGGAACCATCAGCCACACGACACTATAAGTGAATGCCAGAACAATAGAGGAAGCAGAGATGCAATATTTATGAGATTTCTTATTGTTCTTTTTTCTTAGTCTAAATATATACTCATCTAGTCTGGCTTCTGTGTTGTTGATGCTAGCACAAAATTACTTATGCCCGACACACACTTATCTGAAAAGTTCCTTTCTTACAGAAGAAAGAGAGAACCGATACCCTCAAAGAAAGGCATGTAAAATATGAAAAGATTCATTCCATATACGAATAAATCGAGAACAACGCAACCATTCAATATTAATTATATTCCAACAATAGCAGACAAGTAAGATCTGTGATGAATTATTAAGTATCAATGAAACATAATGATACTTATGCTAAATCTGATACTATTTGATAAAGCAATGTCTCGGAGTTGTTCATGCACGAGCTCATTTTTTCTACTTTAATGCAGTTTCATAACACAACAAAATGTAAGAAAATGAAACTAGAATTTTCAACATATACCAATAGATACTCGCCAAATGGAGCTTAATCACAACAACAACAACAGCATAAATTTTGTGTCTAGTTCTTAACAACATAACTAGCAAAGTTTCCAGATGCTTTATGCATTGGAAATCTTGGATATATATTCCATTTTGATCTTCTGCAACCTGGGGACAACTTCTTCCATTGCCGGCCTTTTTTTAGCTGATTCATCCGAACAAATTATGCCAAGTTCCATGATAGATGACAGACATGCCTGCATGGCAATTAGATCTTCACTATGCCTCCAGTTCCAAACACATCTTTCAAAAGATTGTTGTCCACAATTTCGAGCAGAGCTGCAGGATTTGCCTGACATACCCATTGTCTCAGGCTTGATTCCCCGGCAAACATAGGATCAGTAGGCTTCTTCCGCGTAAAGATTTCTAGCAACAGTACTCCAAAGCTGTAGACATCCCCCTTTCTTGAGACTTTTCCTGTCGATGCATACTCTATTCCGCATGCCAAAATGTACAACAAATTAAACTATTTGGTATTGAATTTTAGATGAAATTAAGCATGTAAGTTTAATTACCTGGAGGTACGTAACCAATAGTCCCTGTTATGCTAGCTGATGTTACGCTCCGGCTATCACTGGCCAATAGTTTTGCAATCCCAAAGTCGCTCACATGTGCAGTCATGTCTTCATCGAGAAGGATGTTGCTCGGCTTCAGGTCACAATGCAGGATAATCTGAGAAAGGCGATGATGGAGGTACTCAAGAGCTGAAGCCACATCGATTACGATGGTAATCCTTTGAAGTAGATTCAGGCAGTAGTTGTGGCAGTAGAGCCATCTTTCAAGGCTTCCATTAGGCATGAATTGTAGGACAAGTGCCTTGAAGTCCAGGTTAGAACAAGTGCTGATTATTTTAACAAGATTTCTGTGACGAACCATGCGCAAAGCGCTACACTCGGCATCAAAACTCCTCGAAGCTCCATCAGCTTCCAAGTTCAAGACCTTTATCGCGGTGAGCAACCCATCATCTAAACATCCTTTGTAGACAGACCCAAAGCTCCCACTTCCCAATAAGTTTGCCTCGCTGAAATTTTCGGTGGCACGAACAAGCTCATGGTATGAGATAAATCTATAGTTATTAGGAGATGGTGTGTTTTCAGGGGCTGCACTCTTTCTCCTCTTCATATGAACTTTTAATAAGATGGAAATGGAAGCAACAAGGACTATAGCGAGAGCAATAGCCGGGAGGATATATTCAAGCAAATGTACTCTCTTGCTTGGATTTGAAGGAGCCGCATTCGCAGAGCAAGGTGGAAAACCTAGTCTAGGTGCTCCACATAATCCTGCATTCCCTACCAAAGAGGATATGGTGAGATTGAGAAAGGCACCACTACTTGGAATCTTTCCTTCCAACTTATTGAAAGAAAGGTTTATACTGCTGAGATACCGGAGATTAGACAAGGAGTCAGGTATCACTCCTGAGAGATTATTGCATGAAAGGTTCAATGCCTCAATATTGATAAGGTCACCAAATGATTGTGGAATTTGACCATCAAATGAGTTATTAGAAAGATCCAGGTATCTGACCATTTGGAGCGCCTTCAAAGCACTGGGGATCACACCTCCTATCTGATTCACTGATATATCAAATGTGTCCAAGGACTTGATGTTTTCGATTGCTGAAGATAGTGATCCATCAAGAAAATTGTGTGATAGATTCAACTCAAGGAGGCCAGTCAGACTCCACATGCTTTGAGGAATTCCTGAAGATAGTGTATTGGCACTCAGTTTCAGGTGCTGAAGACCGCTGACATTTCCCAGTGAATCAGGTATGGGTCCAGAGAGATTGTTCCCATGAAGGTATAGTCTGTTTATTCTTAATCGGCCAAATTCGGGTGGGATGGACCCATATATCCTGTTATTCTCCAACCTCAGCCACTGAAGGTTTTCTAGCTTCGTGATCTCAGACGGTATCATTCCAACTAGCTCATTCTCTCCCAAGCCTAGATCCTCCAAGCTAGACAGATTACCCAGTCCAACAGGAATTTCTCCATTGATATGATTTGCATAGACAATAAATTCAATAAGATTTCTCGAGAGGTTACCTACGGTATTAGGAAGGGAACCCTCCAGCTCATTGTCCCACAAGTCTAAAAATTTTAGAACTCTGCAGCTTGAAAGCGAGCCAAGGAAGTCTAATCCTCCTGTTAGCTTGTTCCCTTGCAGAAACAAGGTCTGAAGGCGAGGCATGCTCCCGAAGTGCAGGCGTATTGGCCCAGTAAGTTTGTTGTTTGGCAGGATTAGAAATCTGAGTGATGAAATATTTGAGAGGGATATCGGTATAGGACCGGTTATACCATAGGTGTCGCTAAAAAGCAGTCTTTGAAGATTTGAAAGAGTACCCAACTCTTCAGGAAGACCCCCGTGGATGATGTTATTGCTGACGTCTAATTCAAGTAGATTTGTTAGGTTGCCCAGGAGGATGGTATTGTACCTGTGAGATTGTTCTGTTGAAGGTACAGAATTCTAAGCCGCTTCAAATTCCCTAGCTCTGAAGGAATGTTTCCGCTAAACTGGTTGTAAGACAAGGACAGCACACGAAGATGATAGCACTGAGAAACTCCAGAGGGGATGTTTCCATTGAGACGATTACTTGACAGACTCAGATTTTGAATTCGAGGAAGCATTGCATGAATTAAGGTCCCATTCGATGGAAGAGCACCAGACAGATTGTTGTCTTCAAGGAATAGTGCAGCTAACAGAGACATGTTGAAAATAGCTGGTGGTATAGAACCAGAAAGCTGATTTTGATTTAGTGTGAGTGACCGGAGGCGAGGCATCTGCGCAAGGGAGTCAGGGATGGGGCCGGCGAGACTGTTGTTTGTAAGGTTGAGGTAAGACAGAAAGGAGAGGTTTGCAACATATGGAGAAATTGTTCCATAGAGAGGTAAATTCTCAATACTGAGAGAAATAACTCTCCCCCTCCTACCGCTGCATGAGACGCCAGTCCAGGAGCAGAAGGAGGTATTGGTGGACCAGTTGGTGGACAGAATGTTGTATGGGTCGACGCGAGCCTTGAAGGCCAGCAGTGCGGAGAGGTCGGTGATGTTGTTATGCTCTGCTGATGAGGGAAATAGAAAGAGCATGAAATGCATGGCTGCAAAGAGAAAGGGAGAAAACGCCATTGAAGTTGAGGGGGAGATTGTGAAGGAATGCAAGAGATGCAAAGTTCTCAATTGCGTATAGATGAAAAATTCAGCAAACATAAAGCTTTTACTAAACTGGTCATCAACTGAGAGGGACTGGGATAACAAATTCCACAAGACATTGTTAAACAATGAAGTTAGCTGGATAATTGGACTCTGAACATTCTATCCAACCACCTTCCTCATGTTGGGGAATTTGGTCCAAGATTGGATACCTCCATTCACACAAAGAAAGACCCTGAGATGGCATCAAGGATAAGCCCCGATAATAGAGCTCACAAGATTCCAATATTTCAAAAGAGATTTATCGAAAGAGATTGGCAAATTATTTGAGATCTCCCAATGATCCAGGTTCTTATTTGATCTAGGGCTTAGGTTTAATTAGAAAAAACAAGTTAGCTCTAATATATTCATTCCCCTCTATGACAAACATCTATGATCTGCAGCCTGAATCAAGAAATATGTACCATTCATGATTCCAGCTATGGTGCAACTTTAAACAAACAACAGAAGATGTATCTCATAATTATATCAATATCAAAGAAAAAGGTTTTGTGAGGCGATTAACCCTGTATCCTTTTTTTCCCACATATATTAATGATATTAGAATGGGGACTTCTTTCAGGCCCTCTTCTTTCCTAAAAAAAAAAAGAAGAAAAAAAGAAACATAGGAGTCAAATAATCAAAATCAATGATGAGCGAAATATCAAGAATTGTGATCCGCACCTGGCTGCGCTCAGGTTTCAGTACAGTTTGTGATAGTTCTTCATCAAGAGACCTCAGCTTTGAACTCTGCGGCTCCCGTCCCACAAACTCATTGAAGATTCTGAAAAAAAAAAACAGAAAAAAGGAAAAAAGAACATGAAGTGAACCCATTAGCAGGCATGATAAAGGTATTTAAAACTGGAGAGATTCATGATCACTGTGTGCCAGAAGAATAGAAAATGGTGATACTAATTATTCAGTACCTACCTGTTTAGAGATCATTAGATAATTACTCCTATTTATAAAGCAGGTGTGGAATCATCAAGACAGCTGAGGAAAGGGATAAACAAGTTAAATTTAAGGAAAAAGTTGGACATACACACTGATGAGAAACGTGTATGGGGTGGAATCAACAGATAAATTAACTCAAAAATACGCTTCACCAACAAAAAAGATTATTGGTAGGAATTGAATTAAAATAGATAATATTAGGTTATGTTATATTGATCATGCAAGTGCTTATCGATTTCAATATTTAAAGAACTAATCATAAACTATTCTTTATGTAGGAAATCAAGCTCTATATGCAATAAAGAAGTCAAGTAATCACACGGGAGACACAAAATCGCTCGCTCAGTTTTAATGTAGACAGAAAATCAGAATAGATAACATACTAGATGATGTATATCCAGACTTTTAATTAAGAAGTTGATGTAACAAGAAAAATACAAGAGATAATTGTATATTTGATTTTAGCTTGCTTGTTTATTGTCGGTTAATTTCTGAACTCACGCAGGCGAGAACAGATACAACTGACAAAAAGAGGGTCATCGAGGAATCGAGGCGCTTATGCATACGAGGCAAAGATGTTGAATGCGTGACGAGAGAACGAGGGATTTGGTTATGGAAATTTATTTGAAAGGAAGAAATTTGAAGGGGAGATAGAGAGAGGATAGAGATAGATAAATCAATTAGAGCATTCCATTACTAATTGAGTCTGATTAGGACATCGCACCACTAATAGAATCTAGAATTGAGAAATCTAATAATCAAACTCAATTTGAGAATGAAGAAAAACTTTCATCGATTGTTCATTGAAAAAGTGAATACATAGGGGAAATTATATAGGCTACAAAATTATATCTCCTACAAAATTATACATAGGGGACACTTTTTGGAGTTAGCATACAATTCTTTTTTTCTCAACACAGTACAAACTTGACGTAAGTGGTCTAAATGTTGCTCACGATAGTGGTTATAAATGAGAATATCATCAAAGTAAACTACAAGAAATTTTCTCATGAAGGGTCATAGTACATGAACTATCACTCACATAAATGTACTCGGAGCGTTGGTCAACTTAAAAGGCATAATCATCCATTCAGATAGTCCATCTTTCGTCTTGAAAGCGATCTTCCATTCATCTCCTGGACGAATGTGAATTTTGGTGATAATCACTCTTAAGATCTATTTTAGAAAAAATTGTGGCACCAGACATTATATCCAACATATCAACCAACCTCGAAATGGAAAGCGATATTTGATTGTGATCTTATTAATCACTCTACTATTCACGCATATACACCATGATCCTTCTTTCTTCGGCGTTAATAATGTAGGGACTACACATGGGCTCATGCTCTCTCTAATGAAACCCTTGTTTGTCAATTCATCGACTTGTCTCTTAAGCTCGGCATGCTCAGTTAGGTTCATTCGGATATGTGACAAGTTTGGTAGACTTTATTCGAGTACTAGATCGATAGCGTGTTGGATGTCACGTATCGGTGGTAATTTATTCGGAAAGTCTTCGGGGAAGACATCACTAAACTCCTCAATCACGGGAGTGACTTCCGGAGGAATAATACTATTCGGCATTTTAATCACTTCTCTAGCAGCTAGGATTATGAATGAAGCATTGTTCTGAGCTCTTTATTAAGTTTTGTTGCACTGATCAAATTAACTCCTTTTGACTTCTTCGGTGTATTATGTTTAAGCTTTTTAGCTATAGATTGGTAGGGTGTCAATTTAATCTTCTTATCCTGTGCTCAAATTGACACATGTTCTATCGACCATGAATAATAACATCATGTTGTAGAGTTATGGTCGTCCTAAAATGATATGATCAATGTCCATTGTAAACATCACACTATATTGTAGGCTGTCTAAAAAACAGACAAGCCTTTAAAAGCAGAGATTCAAGCTCAAAACGCGTTGGCTCGACACCCGCGTCTCAGCATCAGGACGCGTAGGCTCGACACCCCGCGTCTCAGCATCAGGACGCGTTGGCTCGACACCCGCGTCTCAGCATCAGGACGCGTTGGCTCGACACCCGCGTCTCAGCATCAGGACGCGTGGGCTCGACGCCCGCGTCTCAGCATCAGGACGCGTTGGCTCGACGCCCGCGTCTCAGCATCAGGACGCGTTGGCTCGACGCCCGCGTCTCAGCATCAGGACGCGTTGGCTCGACGCCCGCGTCTCAGCATCAGGACGCGTTGGCTCGACACCCGCGTCTCAGGATCAAGGCGCGTTGACTCGACACCCGCGTCTCAGCATCAGGACGCGTTGGCTCGACGCCCGCGTCTCGGTTGCAACTACCCGAAATAAGGGGCCAGTCACCGCACATGTAGCGGGAAGTGGCCCCTCATTGTGGAGCGTTTTCAGGGGGCACGTTCATCCCCAGGGACCTCTATAAATAGCCCTGTTGGCATCAACAGAGACAGACACACAGGGAGAGACGTACCTACATACAGGCATACGCATCCAACACGCGTAGAGAGAGACACACACGATCACCGGACGAAGGCATCGTCAACAGAGAAGGAGAGAAGACTCTTCAGCAAGCTTACTGCGTACTAGCTGCTCTTTGCTTAGCTCCTCTTCTAGAGTTTTGGTAGACAGAGCCGAGTTACTCTCTCTACCGACCGAAGAGAAGATCCCCGACGGTCCAAACAGTCATCCGGTCAACGGAGAACAAGATTCACTCTCCACCGCCACACGAAGAACCCAGCATTAAACAAAGGGGGGATTCAAGATTCAACATCCTCCCTCCCTTGTAACCGGAAAGAAAGGAAAGTCTGGTTGTAATTGTTTCAATTGATTCAAGGAAATATTTTACACCCCGATCTTTCTCACCTAAATCTCCTTCCGGGCACCTACAAGAGATGGCGACTCCGCTGGGGAATCTGTTTGTCACTGATGAACAAGCTGTGGCGCAGGATGATGTTCTCCGTAAGGGGAAGATGGTCGAAACGCTCGTTGTCGAGTTCGACCAGGCGAAGTATGAAGAGTTCCTCTCTTCTGGCTTCAAGAGCCCAAAGACCCGCGTCTGCCGCAGGGTCTCAACTGAAAAGTTACCCAAAGCCCAATCTGAGGCTCTGCCGGGTGCCGATGCCCACTGTGCCAAGACAAGTTCATGCGCCAACGCCTCCCAGAAGGCCCGCGTGACCTCAGGCACTGCTGTTGCGATCAACCCGTCGCACAGAACACACGCGCCAACGCCTCCCAGAAGGCCCGCGTGGTCCCAGGCACCACTGCTGCTGCGATCAACTGCGTCGCGCAGAATACCCGCGTCAACGTCTCTCAGGAGACCCGCGTGGTGAACACTCTTGGTTCTGTAAACCAGGAGGTTATTGGTTTCTCCCCTCCTCCACGACGCAACCGGAATGCTGAGCGTCGACAGAGGAGACGCGCGCGTCAACTCCAAGTCGGAACCGTTGGTTGTCTGACTGGGGGTGGACGCGGCGTACAATCTGATGCCTTGCCCGCACCTCGTCCAGTGCGTGAGATCAGCGTTTGGCGACCCAAACGCGAGACTCCTCAAGTTGAGTCCTCTGAGGACCAACTCATCAAACGCCAGGGTGAAACCTCCGCTTTTTTCAAACGCAGGAAGTACGCACTCGTAGGCGTGGGGCCCAGCAGCCCGCTCTCTCTCAAGCAACTCTGCCCAAACGCATCAGGCAGCAACGCGAGACTCGCGTGCGCGTCACACAGCCGCGTCATGAGAGCCGCGTCCCTGAAGTCTGCGTTCAGGCTGAACAGCACATGACTGTCTCCCGTCTTCGACGTTGCGAGACCAGTCTCTTTAATCCCCCTCCCACGGATTTGAGGGATTATTTGACAAGGAAAAGAAGTGCCAATCAAGCCACTTCGTCATGCTGCTGTCAACAGCTCATCCATATGCTCTCTGGATGCCATTATGGATCAGGCATGCACCAGCAGTCCTTAATCAGACAGCTGACCCTGATTCCCCCGTCAGCCACAAGAAGACGCTCCCACAGAAGGAGAACCTTTTCAGATGTTGAATACCCGGAGCTTACTGCAAACATGACTAGCAGAAGTAAGGGAAAACAACCAATGGTCAACTCAGAGGAATCTGACTCTGAGCCGGAAGGGTGTATCAACACACTCGCACCCGGACGGGGGCCATTCCCCCAATTTACTATAATGCCTTAGCCCGCGGCATTAGAATGGGTGATTCTCACTCCGCTGTAGTGGAGTCGCAGGCTTCAAACTCTTCCGTCGAGAAGGAGGCTTCCGCCTACATGGCAGACACTCCTGAGGAGACGGCCAGGCGTTTAGAACAGACGCAGAAGCGCCAGATGGATATAATCGCCTCTCAACAGAGATCCATTGACTCCCTCAAGCATATGCTTGAGAAATTGCTTGAAGAAAGAGCGAGATCTCCTCCTAGACGGCCGAAGGGGAAAGGGAGAAAGGGAGAAAGCCCACCCTCCGAACCTTCCGACGAGACACGACGATCTACCTCGGATGTGTCCAAGCCCTCGTCGCAGGCAAGAAGCGACCCAGACCCGGAAAAGGCTCATGCTAAAAGAATGAGCCTGCTGGAGCAACGACTCAATGCCCTTGCCAGTCGTAAAGATCTCCAAGAAGCTGGAGTAGTCCGGCCCTATCCGGCCGAGTGGGACTTAGTCCCGTACCCTCCTAAGTTTAAGGCTCCAACTCTCCAAGCATTTGACGGGAAGGGGTCACCCAACCAGCACATCTACTACTTCAAATCCCAGACCGGGAATGTAGTAGATAACGACGCTATACTGACGCGACTGTTCATAGGCACCCTGAAAGGGTTGGCCTTTGAATGGTTCATGAAGCTCCCAGAAGGTTCAATCAAGAACTGGAGCGACTTGGAGAAGCTGTTTCTGACACGCTTCTTCGAAGATGACTCGGAAGTGACAATGCCCACCCTTTTAGCAACCAAACAGCGAAAGGGAGAGTCCGTCAAGTCTTTCGTAGAAAGATTTCGTAACGTGGCACTCCGATGTCCAAGCGGCATGACCCAGGCCACCCTGGTGGAAACATGTCGTTATAATCTCCAAACCTCACTCCTTGCTCAAATAGGAGTTGCTGAAAGCCGCACCTGGAAACAATTAGTCCAACAAGGTGAACAGGCTGAGGAGATTGTTGCCCGCGTCAGGGCAGAAGAAGGCAGGCCCAGGCCAGAGAGGTCAACAAGGCGTGCGCAGGACACATCCCTCCAAACAAAGCGGAAGGATAACTTGGCGACGGAGACCAAATCCCCCGCCAAACCTCAAACAGGCAGGGCAAGTGGCTCTTCAAGCCAGCCACGCCCAACAAGCAGTATTCCTTCAAGGAGGAACATGTCGATTCGCTCTTCAAGCTACTCAACAAGAGCAATCGGCTGAAACTCCCTGAAGTTAGACGCCCAGAGGAAGTCGGCAAGACCGACAATCCCAACTACTGTATGTACCACAGAATGTTGGGACATCCTACCAAAAGCTGCTACGTCTTCAAGGACATTCTTCAGGCTCTGATTGACGCGGAGGTGTTAAAACTCCGACCAGAGAAGAAGAAGGTGACGCCCAATGTGACGTCGGTTCTCCAGTTCGGGAGACAACCTCCAGCGCCTGCGGGGGTAACTCCTATTCCAAGGGGAGAATTAAGAGTGGTCAACACAGACCCTCACCAGCAACAGGAGAAGGGCTTGGTAGCCGTCCCTACACCTCAGGGGGAAACCATGTGGGTCCACCCTGACCTCGTCGATGAACAACAATGGACTACTGTGACCAACAGAAAGTCCAAAGGCAAGGCAAAAGCTTCATCGTGCCATGTGATCTGCGCTTCCTCTCGAGAAGCGATACGGATGATGTTCCCTCGTTGACTGACTCAGAAGAGGAAACAATAGTCCTGGCCGCAGAGCCCAGCCAACCCGATGGCGGGGACCCGTTCAGGACAGGCATACTTGAAGCAGTACGGCGAGACGGCAGCGGCTTCTCCTCCGCACCAGCCGTAGAACCAGCCAAGCCCTCCACAAAACCACCTGTGGAGAAACAGAAAGAAACCCGATTTTCTCGGGTTCTTTCAAAAGGTGCAGCGGAAGGATCCTCGACACCTTACCGCTTCGATGTCTTGGCTCAACTAGCCAACATCCCGGCACGCATCACCTTGTATGAACTCCTGAGGCTATCAAAGTCAACCAGAGAGGCTCTACAAGAAGCTTTGGCAAATGCTGAGGTCTTCATGACCCGCGTGCCAAGGGAGGAAGATGTAGAGGATTGCCTCCACGCCTCCCCAAATGCTCCCTGCATCACCTTCACAACAGATGACATGCAGGTTAAAGGGAAGCATGACCGACCCGTATACTTCACAGGATATATCGGGTCGTCCGAGGTAAATCGCATCCAGGTAGACCCAGGGTCCGCGCTGAGTATCATACCTCGCCGAGTCATGCAATTTCTGGGCATTCCTACCCATCGTCTGAGCCCTACCCAGACAACTATTTACGGGTTTAATGCCAATAGCTCCCGTCCGATGGGGAAGATCAAGCTCAAATGCCAGATCGGGAGCCTCAAGTCGGAAGTGACATGCTACGTCATTGACGCTGACACTTCCTACAACCTGTTGCTGGGACGACCATGGATTCACCGTAATTCCATCGTTCCCTCCACTCTCCACCAAGTCATGAAATACATTGACGAGAGTGGACAAGTTCAAACGTTGATTGCCGAAAGGCATCCGTTTAAAGGGGTTGAAAATTATTTCACGGACTCCCTCCTATATCAGGATCCTGAGGAGACTAATGAAACCCCGCAACCAGAGGAGCTAGATTCTGGTAATGAGGCTGACATTGAGCCTGAGAAAGAAGAGTGCATGTGGGAGTTGGAACCCCTTGTAAAGAGCACTAATAAGCTCGATATTGACAACACCACCGACGATGCGGGTGGTTGGTACATTAATGAAGATTTAGATTTTGCGTATTTTCCTGTGTATGTTTCCGATTCAATACCGTCGGATACTACTACCGACGTGGACGATGACCTCTGGTCGGCAATGGATGCTTTGACATCTTTGCATGTACCGGTGAAATCATCTTTCGGGACATACCAAGATAATGGTAATGCGCAAGAATCTATATTTATGGTTCCAGCCAGACGAAAAGGCCAAAGACCAATACTTTTTGGGCGAATCTCGTCTGAACCGATGCCTCACGAAGAATCGGAAGGCGAGGATGAATCCCCTCAGTTCGATCATTATGAACCGAAAGCGCTCAGAATGATGAAACGCATGGGATATGACCTAACCAACAGGCCCGGATTAAACTTCGGTAAAGGAAGGAGAACGCTGCTCCGGTCCTTTGTGCCGAAAGGGAAAGCACCTGATTATTATCATCAGACGCGCCGGGGGTTGGGCTATGTATCAACTCCAGTCCCATCAGCCTCTGATTCTCGAGAGTCGTCAGGTCACGATTGCTCTTCAGACACGTCATCGTGGGAGTCAGATGTCAGTGTCGGCAACATCTTCAAAGGGCTTTCAGTAAACATGGTTTCAACAGGCCATCTGGAAGATGAAGATGAAGAAATGATCCAACCTGATACAGATCCTTGGATCAAATATTTGAATGCTCTTTGGGATATCCGCTTTGAACAGCGTGAGCCACCCACAGAAGATAAGGTTGTTCAAATCATCTAGGAGATGAGGCCAACCCCAAGCCCATTTTCATAAGTGACGGCCTGTCACCTTCAGAGAAGAAGGATCTAATATCTCTTGTACAAGAGTATATAGACGTCTTTGCCTGGAATTATGAGGACATGCCAGGACTTGATCCTCAAGTGGCCATGCACCGCCTCAACATCAATTCGGACGTAAAACCTGTCAAACAACAGCAGCGACGGTTTCGCCCAGAAATAATGGAGGCAATTCAATCAGAAGTCAGAAAGCTCATTGATTCTGGCTTCATCAGAGAAGAACAGCATCCCGACTGGGTGGCCAACATCGTCCCCGTTTCCAAGAAGAACGGGAAGATCCGGATCTGCATCGACTTCTGTGATCTAAACGAGGCCTGCCCCAAGGACGAATTCCCATTGCCAATCACAGATGTCATGATTGACAATACTTGTGGATTCGAACGAATGTCCTTCATGGACGGTTCTCAGGATACAACCAATCAAATGTATCCTGATGATGAAAAGCACACCTCCTTCAGGACACCCCTAGGAGTATATTGCTACACCGTCATGCCCTTTTGACTGAAGAATGCAGGGGCAACATACCAAAGGGCCATGAACGTCATTTTCCATCAGCAGATACGCAAAACGGTGGAATGTTATGTCGATGACATCGCGGTGAAAAGTCGCACTAAAGGTGATCACATAGCAGACCTGAAGGTGGTCTTCGACATCATGCGGGCTCATCAATTGAAGATGAACCCCACCAAGTCCTTCCTGGGGGTAGCCAGTGGCAAATTCCTAGGATTTGTTGTGACTTCCACAGGAATCCATTTGGATCCGGAGAAAGTCCGCGCTATCCAAGAGATGCAACCCCCCAGAAGCCTCAAGGAGCTCAGGGGATTACAAGGACGATTGGCGTACATCCGCAGGTTCATATCAAACCTTTCAAGGGAATGCCAACCCTTCGCCAAGCTGATGAAAAGGGTGTTTCATTCATTTGGGACGACGCTTGTCAAAAAGCATTTGAGGAGATTAACACTACCTCACCCAACCACCAGTTCTTGCAGCTCCGGTGTCCGGAAAGCCTTTCTTGGTATATGTTCGAGCAATGGATCATTCCCTGGGAGCTCTACTAGCTCAGAATGATGAACAAGGACGAGAACAAGCAATCTACTACCTAAGTAGAACAATGATCGGAGCCGAACATCGGTACAAACCGATCGAGAAGGAATGTTTGGCGCTGGTGTTCGCTATTCAGAAAATGCGACACTATCTAGTAGGCCAAACTATAAATGTCATATCAAAAGTCAACCCTCTGAGGTTACTCATGACAAAGCCTTCCTCGTTGAATGGCCGGTTGGCAAAATGGGCTATATTGTTATCCCAATATGAGATGCACTTTTTACCCCAGAAGGCCATTAAGGACAAGCGTGGCGGACTTCCTAGCTGAGCACCCAGATCCAAGGGCAGCCAAACTCTATGAGGATCTCCCAGACGAGGTCGCCGAAGTCTGCCTGACTCAGACGTTGTTCGAAGGGCAAGTGAATTTTCTTCTGGAGCATCAAAAGAACAAAGGGCACAGGAGTGGGGGTGGGAGTAGTACTCGTCTCCCCACAAAATTATGTGATTCCCCGAGCTATCTCATTAACCGAGCCCTGCTCCAACAATGTGGCGGAATACAACGCTCTTTTGATTGGGATGCAATTCGCCATGAGATTGGCGTTAAAAATCTCGAGGCGTACGGTGACTCTAAACTCATCGTCAGCCAAGTTCGCGGAGAGTATGAGGTCAGACATGAAGATCTAGTACCCTATTACAATGCGACAATCCACATGGCCGAGAGGTTTTCAAACTTCTACATCGACCATGTACCACGCAGGCAAAATGCGCATGCAGATGCACTTGCATCCCTTGCTGCCTCCTTAGCCCTTCCAGCTGGAGCAATGGAGAAAGTATTCGTCTATAGCCACGACCTGTACTGTCCAAAAATTTCACTCGGAGACTGCCCAGGATCAACGGGAGATCATCACGACAAGGAAACACTTGAAGTGTCAACCGGTCTAGAGCCTAGGACTGGCGATTCCCCTACATTGATTTTGTCTTATACGACATCTTGCCTGAAGACGCCAGGGAGGCGGCTGCCATCCGAAGGAAAGCCCCCAAATTCTACTATAATGCGATTTCGCGAACATTGTATCGTCGATCGCATGACGGGATCCTGCTCCGATGCCTCTCATCAAAAGAAGCCCAAGGAGTATTGAAAGAAGCCCACGATGGTACTTGTGGAGCTCATCAACCTGGCCCAAAATTGGCACATCGACTCCAAAGGTTGGGTTACTATTGGCCAAAAATGATCGCCGATGCTGTCGCTTATGCTAAGAGATGTCACGCCTGTCAAATACACGGCGATTTCATCCATCAAGCACCAGGGTACCTCCACTCTACGACCTCTACCTGGCCGTTTGAAATGTGGGGGATGGACGTGGTTGGCCCTATCAGCCCACCATCATCGAAAGGACATCGGTTCATTCTAGCGATAACCGATTACTTCTCAAAGTGGGCCGAAGCTATCCCTTTGAAAGAGGTAAAATCTTCTAACGTGATCAAGTTCGTGAAACATCACGTTATTTACCGCTTCGGTGTGCCTCGGCGTATCATCCATGACAATGGACCCCAGTTCATCAGCCAGGTTTTCCAGAGATTCTGCGCGAAGTTCAGAATCCAGAGTGTGTCCTCAACGGCATACTATCCTGCTGCTAACGGTCTTGCAGAAGCCTTCAACAAGACTATTGGCAAGCTTCTCAAGAAATTTGTCTCGAAAAGTCAACGGGACTGGGACGACAAGCTGGGTGAATGCTTATGGGCCTACCGCACAACGGTGCGAACCCCAACTAAAGCCACGCCATTTTCCTTGGTATACGGATGCGAAGCCGTCCTTCCACTGGAAATCCAAATTCCATCTCTACGCGTCGCCTTGACAGCGGAGATGACAACTGAGGAGAAGCATCAGCAGCGACTCCAGGAGTTGGAAGCCTTAGACGACAAGCGTTTGCAGGCCCAACAACAAATCGAGCTTTACCAAGCTCGTATCACCAGAGCCTTCAACAAGAAAGTCAAAGCGCGAACTTTCAAGAAAGGCGACCTTGTCTTAGCCGTCCGAAGACCCATGGTCATGACGCACAAGACAAAAGGAAAATTTCAACCCAAATGGGAAGGACCATTTGTAGCAGAGTCAGTCTACTCAAATGGGTCATATCGCCTCATAACTTCAAATGGCGATACACTCATGATGCCGATCAATGGCAAATTCTTGAAGAAGTACTATCCTTAATAGTACTCTTCCTCCGATCAAGTTAAAAGTACACCTCTGATCAAACATCCGACGCCCTCGACGGCTAAGGATAGAGGAAAATGTCGGCCTTTAAGCCCGACATAAATCCTCGACAACTCATCATGCTGAGGGGAATAGCATGACTAGCCCAGCTCAAACGGTAGTTGGTAAAGGCATGTCAAACCCGTTGACAGCTGAGGATTTGCTAAAATCCTAAGGGACACGTTCCCATTTGATCCGGCGCCTCCGACGGCTAAGAATAGAGGAAAATGTTGGCTTTTAAGCCCAACATAAGTCCTCGACAACTCATCATGCTGAGGGGAATAGCATGGCTGCCCAACTCAAACGGTAGTTGGTAAAGGCACCTCAAACCCGTTGATAGCTGAGGGTTTGCTAAAAATCCTAAGTGGACTTGATTCCACTCTTTCCTCCAAAATCCCTTACCAATTCTCATCCACAGAATGGTAAGACCACAAAAAAAAACAATCGTTGCCAAGTTAACACCTTACCTCTGGTAATGAGATACCCCTTGTAGAGTACAAATCTTGCTTGTCAACTCTACATTTTGCCAAGTTAACACTACACCTCTGACACTTCAAATCTCACTTGTCAATTCTCATCCATAGAATGACAGGTCCTCAAACCGTTTTCGGCTCAAGCCAATTCTTGTCAAGTTAATATCACACCTCTGACAAAACCGCTGTTTAAGTTAACATTATACCTCTAAGCAGCACTTCAAGTTTCTGCCAGGTTTAATATTACACCTCTGACAGTCACTTTTCTTCAGTCTTCCATATCGAAGCTGAAATGCATGATGCCAAGTTAACAATACACCTCTAGCATCTGAGTCATCGCTAAGTTCAACAATACGCCTATGGCCATGACCTTTCCTCGACTTCCTTGTTCAAGCCGAGATGAATGATGCCAAGTTACACTACACCTCTAGCATCCGAGTCATCGCTAAGTTCAACAATACACCTATGGCCATGACCGTTCCTCGACTTCCTCGTCTAAGTCGAGATGACCAATGCTAAGTTCAACATCACACCTCTAGCATTACCTCACTGTTACGTTAAACATTACACCTATGACAGTGACATTCTGAGTTAAGTTAATATCACACCTCTGACTCACATCCTTGTCGAGTTAACACCACACTTCTGACAAGACTATCTCCAACCCGTTAAGTTAATATCACACCTCTAACGGTAAAAGCTTTACTAGATTCCTCGCGGGTCTAGTTTCACTTGTTATTCTCTTCAACAGAATAACAGGTCCACCTAAAGACATTGTTAGGTTAACATTACACCGCTGACAATGTTTTATCAAATTTCCCAGCTGACCTTGAATCAAGTCAATCCCAGACACTTGACAAAAGTTCACCTTCTCTGGGAGTACGCATTCCCCCTGTCACTTTCTTTTATAAAGTGGCGGGTCCACCAAAATCATTCTTTTGCTTCTAAAACAAAACATTCAAGACAACAGAAAGAGGCAAAAGAAAAGTGTCACTTTTATTGATATTCAAGCATATGAAAGTGATACAAACGCTCTCTTATACAATAAGATTGAGTGTTACAATTAAGGAGTACAAAGAAGTCCCTCTCTCTCTTAGAGGCCGTACTCACTCCTTGAAGCCGCATCTGATTCCAAATACATGATGTCCGGGAAAGTGCCCGACTGTGACGACAATTGGAGTCGGTTGCACCATGGCAACAACGCCAAACTCTGAAAGCGCCCTAGCTGACTAAGCTAAGAGCAATGGTGTTCTTGAGGTCCGGTGGCAGCAGAAAGTCCTGCAACCCTTCATTCATCACCATCCCTTTCCCCAGCAGGCCATCTAACGGAATGTCCTCGATGTCACTTCTGGAGTGGGAGAGGAAGAGGATCTTATCCGCCCCCACAACCGCCGGACCCTCATCGCCGTCATGCATACCCTGACCATCTCTTGCCATCAGGCATGTTTGGTACAGGAGATCTGAAGAGACCTTGGCGAGGGTTGGGTCCTCGTCAGAGACATAATATATTCTCTCATAGGTGACGAGGACCATAATATATTCTCTCATAGGTGAACATTGAACAAGCTCGCCGTTGAAGCATTCTTCCAGGGGACCAGCGAACCTGCAAAGAACAAATAAGAGAATCAGAAAATCTGGAACTTAGTATACTTTAACAAAAGAAACTAAGTAACAGACGCGGCAGTCCTTAGAGACTTCAGACGCGGGTCAAAACTGTGCCATGCGCAGGATTCAAACGCGGCTTTATCTTACGTCTGCGCCTAAAAGCAGTATACTTTAACAAAGAAATAAGTAACAGACGCGGCAGTCCTTAGACTTCAGACGCGGGTCAAAACTGTGCCATGCGCAGGATTCAAACGCGGCTTTATCTTACGTCTGCGCCTAAAAGCACAAGACGCGAAAAAGTGTAAACGCCGAAAATTGCCATCTCTCTGCTGGGTGAACAGGAGTTGCAAGATTCAGGTCGGAAACTTTGAATTCATCCAAGGCATTGGCTATAAAACGCGTCAAGACAATGGCTGTAAAACGCAATGAGCAACGCGCGCGTCAAGCGCCCGCGTTCAGAGGAGTTCAAATCAATGGCGCAAATTCCAGAAAAGGAATGCGCCAAGACTTCTTTCAGACGGTTACGCCAAGGTGCAGGCCTGGATAGGCTATAGATGTCATCAGGGTGACATACCAGCAGGGGCCTCTATCCAGAGCTGGCCTTTCCACGTCCAAACGCAGGTGCAGAAGATGATCCAAGAGGCTTTTCCTCCTGAAGAGACCAGACAGAAGCCTGAGAGCTTTGGGTCATCTTCATCCACAGAGTCACCATCACCCATGGAGACAGATCTCTGTCAGAAACTCTAAAGAAGGCGAGACTTCTCTCGGAGCAAAACAAATGAAAACAGTCTAAGTTGGATTGTTGAAGAGGGAGAGGGTGCACTCTATTTATAGGCAGTCCCTAATAACTGTCATTAATGGTGCATCAATCGGAACCGCCGCGCACGACCGTCAAAGCCCAATCAAGGACTGACGTGTGGAACGCTGCTTTGGAAACCGTCGAGAGCGCCGGTTTTTCAACCGCCAGCGTCGGTTTTGCATTTAAGGGCATTAACGCCCGAGCCCAATGAGGAGTCGACGCGTGGACAACTGCCTTGGGAAGCAACGGATGACCCGGAACCCCAATCGACAGTGAAGACTTGACGTTCAAAGATCTCCTAAAATCTTTTAAGTCAGATTGCACTAAACGCAGTTGGGAAAGCCGCGTCCCTTGTGCAGGCAAGGCTGCGTCTCTCGTGTCTGCTCGACCCGCGTCTTTCTTAGCAAGACAGATTCGCGTTATTCAAAACCGCGTTTCGCCTGGTGATTGACGCCGCGTCTTATTAAAAGGACTTAGCGAAATATCAGTTCCTATGAAATGATGACCGCGTTCCACCCCGTGATTAACGCTGCGTCTCATTCCTATGGACTGATGACCGCGTCTCACTATGTGGATCAATGCCGCGTCTCGTCGAGTAGACTCAGAGTCAACGCCGCGTTTTATTGAAAGAACTTGGTCTTACCTAAGTTCAGTATTCACAACCAGTGATCAGGAAGTTGGATTCACCCACAGCTAAACAAAGAAGGTGGAGCCAAAAACTTCACAAAAGCTTTTATTATATCAAAAAAATGGTAAAAGTGGATACAAACACTCTTGATAAATAGAGTGTCCTTTTCTTTACAAAAAGAAAAAGAAAAGAAGGCTAAATGTCCTGGTTCGCCAAGGAACGGATTTGTTCCTTGAGGCGGTGAATCTCGTGTTGGCGCGTCCTTTCAGCTTCCATAATAACCCGGTCCCGCAGCTCCTCTTCAGATAAGAAATTTCTTGCGGCCAGCTGCGTTCGCAGAGATTCCACCCTGGAAAAATGTAGAGACAGACTCTCTTCAGCTCGCGCCTTAGCAGCTTGTTGCTCCTCAAGCTCCTCTTTAATGGTAACAAGCTTCTTCTCATTGAACGCAAGCACAGCTTCCGCCTTGGCAATGGTGTCCCGAGCCTTGGCAATGGTGTCACGAGCACTGATGATGACTTGCTCAGTGCTCTGCATGGTAAGCTCGGATTCCCTTGAATCGGCGGTTAGTCTTTGACATTCAGCCTGGGAATATTCGAGGCTGCGGGCCTCTGCAGCAATTTGTGCCTCCGCCTCCTGTCGCTCTTGTTCTTGAGCAGCCAGGAGCCTAGTCAAGGTGGCCTGGGCCTCATCAGAGGAGCCAGCATTTTCCAAAGACTCCAGCTCGTGCAGGTCATCTCCCAGTTGCTTCACCACCCGCAGACATGCCTCGGCAAGTGAGGGGCCTCCCGTTAATTCGATGTTCACGGTCATATTTTCGAGAAGCTTCTGGGCAAATTTGAAGGAGCTGCTCCCACGTAAGATGAGATCAATACATGATCCCATCGAAGCGAAGAATTGTTGCACCATCTGACGTGCCAGTTCCCCTATGTCTTCACCACCTGGGAAGCTTCCCGACCCCTTTTCTGTCACAGGATAGGGGATATAAGGCGGATCTTCTCGCACAAGAGTCGTGCTGGCCGTCGATACGGCAAGAGCAAGATTGGCCAATGGCGCTTCCGGAGGTGCTACCTCTGCAGGAACCTCCACGACCAATGATGGAGTAGTTAGCGCAACCTCCTCAGAAACCTCAATCGAGACCTGAGCTGTGTGGCCTTCTGGAAGGGTACCGACCGTCGGACTCTCTACCTGAGCCCCCTCAGTCCTCTCTGCAAGTTATCGCGATGTTAGCCACAATGGTAGAAAGCGAAACATTTAAAGCATCAGAGCTGCCTTACCAGGTTGGAGGTCCAGAGACGTCGAATCCTGCGGAGCGGAAGTCTCCTCGGCTTCAGCAGTAACCTCCTCGCCCGGCAGAGTGAGAGCCTCCTCAACCTCAGTGGCTGCTTCCCCTTCCGGCAAAATGGAAGGCTCCCCGATCTCAACAGTTGCCCCCTCTGAAGCCTCGATTCTCTCGGGCTGGGTCAACTCTTTCACCATCTCCTCGATACGCGAGGAGGTTGTAGCGTCGGCATCTCCGGCTGGCCCTGCAGCATAAAAGAAGAATGTTAGAACATCCTCTTCAATATGCAAAGAGAAAATTAGACAGAAGATGGAAAGAATACCTTCAGTAGGGATAATCGCCAGCGATGATGCAGTCGATGGCTCGCCCCCATATATTTCCTCCTCCGAGATGTGGAAGAATTTGCTCTGATCAGGAAGAGCGGGTTCATCGCCATAGTCGACCTCGTCTTCAAAGGCGCTTTCCCCCGATAACGAAGAAGACGACAGCTCAACGCGAGGAAGCTTCGCAACAGGAGCCTTGCCTCCGATCACCCCAGTGGTAGGACTAGGGTCAACTGCCCTAGGACTGGAAATGAAGACGCTAGGAGACCCCGGCTGCCGTGCCTCACCTCTCCCTTCATGAGCAGAAGGAAGCTCGGGCTGAGCTGAGAATCCCGGAATCTCAACATCCTCTTCACCCATTATGTCGACCTCAAGCCGCTCATCATCATCACCAGCGGTGAGTTCGTCAACAAGCTCCCCCTCCTCCACGGTCTTGCGGTGTGACCTAGGGGCACGGACTAGGGTGGGGAAATCTTCATCTTCCGACGGTTCCTCAACCCTGACAAGGACGTCTTCAGGATGAGCCTCAACTCCAGTAGAGGTGCCTTCAGATTGAGAGACTTCGGCTGTTAAGTCCCTCCGAACCTTCTTTGGGACAGGCCCAGCAATAGAAGCAGAGTGTCGACGACGCTTGCTCACCGTCTGTTTAGACCTCCTTGCCCGCGGCTCCTCCCTCATTGCTGGTGGCTCAGCCCTTGTCGCTCGCGGCTCTGCCCTTGTCGGTAGCGGCTCCGCCCTCACTGCTTGTGGCTCCCTCCTCGATCGTCTCCTGACCTCCTTATGAGCCTTCAGATACTGGTCGATAAGCTTCGAATGTTTACCGGACTCTGACCTGGCCTCGAGATGTGCATTGATGCTCTCAAGGCATGAAGACTCCGGAACAAGGTCTGGTGTCTGGCTGGCTTGGAAGTACCAAGTGCAGAAGCTGAAGCTCGTGCGGCATTTGGGCGTCTCGATGGGTAGACGGAATGTTGCTCCCGTCCCTCCAGCCACACTGTAGTACCAGGCCCGAGCACCCTCGAACAGGTTCCCTTCGAAGGCGAGCCGAGCATTGGGGTTCCCGACATAGAGTTGATCGTAGCCGAACTGTCGGGCAAAACGGTTCGGCATGTATGGCTCGATGGTGCATGAAGTCCCTTGCCGGAACATCACATATCCCGGCCGGATGTTGATCAACCACCAGAAGACTCCCGCAGGCAGTTGTGTGAAGTTATCCCGACCAGCGATATCAGCGAACAACTCCCCGAAAGCGCACCAGGAACGTCTGGAAAGCAGCGGTTGAGCTGGTAGTTCGTGGCGCAGGAAAGACACTTCCTAATATAATACAGGTAGGTGTCACGCCACTCCGAACGTTCCAGCCGCTGCACAAATGGGACATGACCCGTGCTCCCACGCGCCGCCGTCATCAAAGAAGGGCAATGCATCACGTACCAAGCCATGAGGTACGTGTAAGGCAGTTCAATCCGAGGGTTAGGGCGCTTCACCTTCGGATTCCCCTCTGAGTCGACATATGGCTTTCCATGGGAGTCAACAGTCTTCGGGGGCTCGCAGAAATTCTTGGCTAACGCCCGTAGCCCACTCTGAATACCGGCCGCCACGGCCGGAAGAAGAGCTATGGGGCTACCATGAGCCAGGAGCACCGCCGGGTACACCACGTCGGCAACAATAACTTCGTGTGGCAGCGTGGGCACCACACAACGCTTCAACCACAGCATCAAGAAGCCCGCCAACAGTGCTCGACTAGAGATGGAAGTCCGGGCTTGATGGTGAAAGCTTTCAAAAACCAGGTCAGGGTCGAAACCGTCCTCGTTCGACTCCGTGGTGTAGAAGCTGTTCGGAGCCTGGTCGATCCTGTCTTCAATTTCCCTATCGGAGCTGGGAGCCAGTCGGGTTATCAGGAGGTCTTTATTGTTAACGTTGTTGAACAGATAACTAGCCCAAGACAACTGCTTGACTCCTCCTGACCTCCAGGCAGTTATCTGGCCGCAGATGTGGAAGTGGCACATCACCTCCCAGTAGGTCTCATATATTGCGGGAAACTCTTTTTCCAAAAGTGGAGCTCCTTAGTGGTAGGGACATATTCCTCATAAGGAATGTCCCCTGACGCCAGCCCCGAGACCTCATGCAGCTCGTGCAGTGCCAGGCCCATCTCTCCAACCGGGGTGAAGAATGTCCCCGTCAGAGAGTCATATCGCTCCAGGACTCCGAAGAAATTATGAGAGCTTGGTGGGATACCCCACTGTACGGCCCTGACCGCCGGGTATAGTCCCACACACTCTAGCAGCTCTTTAAGATCGGTGAGGACAAAACCCACCATCCTGCCCCACCAAATATTCCCGTAGAATGGATCCACCCATGCGCACGGAACTCAGTAGGATAGTCACCCTCCGCTTCCATAAACGAGTTAAGGAAGGTAGCGGCAAGCTGTGGTATCTCCCCGACCGGAACATCGGACTTGCGCGACGCGGGGAACAGGCCGACGGCTGACCTGTCATGACTATCATGGCGGTTTACCTTCTGGAAGCCAAAGTCACCAGGGTGATTTCGGGGACACATTGGGAAATGTCCCATTCCATCTTCCGAGGGATGGACATGTGTTGGAAGTAGGACAACGGGAACATCCTCTCCCTATCCGGAAGAAACAATCTTCCATCCTTTATCTGACGGAGCCATTTGTAAGTTCCTCCAGACACGCGACGACCGTCATCATGAATGCGATCTCCGAAGAAGAAGGCAGGCTTCTCCAGCCTGACGCCATCATCCGTTTTGAATGCGGCATCGGTCATAAGCGCCCGAAAGGTTCTCCTGTCAACATTAGAGAGCCTCTCCCTGCGATCCGGCGACTGGTCAGCAGTCAATGGGACACTCATTCTTAGCACGAAGGTCAAGCCCTGGTCAGCACCACCTACATGTCCAAAGTGGCGCGTCTTGGCAAGTGAGCCAGAAACATGTCGCACTGCGAAAGAAAAGGACACTTAGTCAGATACTTCATTAAAAGCAAGGAAAAATGCTAAGTGTTCATGACTCCAAACGCAGAAGAGAAACTGGACGCAGGAATTATCAAAATTCGCGTCCAGACCTGCGAATCTGCGTCCAAACGCAGAAGAGAAACTGGACGCAGGAATTATCAAAATTCGCGTCCAGACCTGCGAATCTGCGTTCAAACGCAGAAAAGATACTGGACGCAGAAGTTATCAAAACCCGCGTCCAGACCTGCAAATCCGCGTCAAGTGGCACAGAACGCAAGGATCAAATCCGTGTTCTGCAAACCAACCGCGTCCAGATCCTTCACAGTTAGGAAATCTCTAAGTGAAGGACCCGAAGTGCAGAGTTCACTGGCGTTAGGTCATCAAACCCGCGCCTCGGTTATCAACTCAAAGACCGCGTCCGAGACTGCGTCTAGAATCAAACCGGTTCATATTCTGTGTTAAGAGTTTTTTTAGGGTTCTCTAAAACTTCCAGTAACGGTGAAGCTTAGCCAAAATGGCATCTTTACCTCGGAAAACATCCTGCACGGAGGAAGCGCCCCCTTGGGCCTCGGCAATGGTCGCCTTGGAGGACGACGCGGTCGGCTTGGCCTTGGGTGCCATTGGTGATCAGAGGTCAATGAAGAAGATGAGCAGTAATGGAGAAGAAGAACTCTCTTAAATCTCTGAGTAAGCGCGTTCGGAGAAGAAGACAAATCTCTCTAACTGTGGCCTTTTATAGGCACAAAGATTCGCGAAGATACGCGGCGTGTGGCCCGATAGACGCTGCAGCGAGTCGCCACGTGACGCGTGTAACCAGATCATTTCTGAACAGAGAAGATCATGCGTCGTGACCCCGCCGCGAGTCATCATTCGACACGTGGAGCAGTTCATTTAATGAACCGGGAAATCCGCGCGCCTAACGGAGAAAACCTCTCCGGTTCCCCAGGCCAGCTGGCGGCGTAATCATGACATGGCACAGATTCGCGCCCAAAGAACGCGCCTCTCCGATGGACATGCCCCGTCAGCATCACCATAAATGCACCCAGAAAGTCGCGTTGTGTCCAGAAAATCGCGTCTGCATCCAAAAGACGCGTCTCTCTAAAATTCGCGTCCTCCCAAGCAGGCTAAACATCGTGTCTACCTCATGGAATATTAGTCGCGTTCCTATCACCAAAAAGACGCACCCCATGGAAGTCGCGTCTTTAGGGCAGTCTCTGCTTTTAAAAAAAAACCTGCGTTCGGCTTCTGCAAATCAGTTCAACAGTACACTGGCACAAGCAGAAGGCCAACCACTCCTGGTCAAAAGCGCACTCGTGACAGACTAAAAGCGATCGGGGAGGTTTAGACTGTGTATCTAGACACTCAACACGATCAACTCTGATGGCTTCAAAGAGTTCAACAGTACACTCACAAAGACCAACTCCAGATAAGATCAAACCCGGAGCATTAATAGTCCAGTCATAAAGGCGAACGCGGCTAAAATCCAAAGTATTCCGAAATCCGTCCCATTTAACTGCGGAATATCGAAAACTTTGGAGGGGTTTCTGTAGGCTGTCTAAAAAACAGACAAGCCTTTAAAAGCAGAGATCCAAGCTCAAGACGCGTTGGCTCGACACCCGCGTCTCAGCATCAGGACGCGTGGGCTCGACACCCGCGTCTCAGCATCAGGACGCGTTGGCTCGACACCCGCGTCTCAGCATCAGGACGCGTGGGCTCGACGCCCGCGTCTCAGCATCAGGACGCGTTGGCTCGACGCCCGCGTCTCAGCATCAGGACGCGTTGGCTCGACGCCCGCGTCTCAGCATCAGGACGCGTTGGCTCGACGCCCGCGTCTCAGCATCAGGACCCGTTGGCTCGACGCCCGCGTCTCAGCATCAGGACGCGTTGGCTCGACACCAGCGTCTCAGGATCAAGGCGCGTTGACTCGACACCCGCGTCTCAGCATCAGGACGCGTTGGCTCGACGCCCGCGTCTCGGTTGCAACTACCCGAAATAAGGGGCCAGTCACCGCACATGTAGCGGGAAGTGGCCCCTCATTGTGGAGCGTTTTCAGGGGGCACGTTCATCCCCAGGGACCTCTATAAATAGCCCTGTTGGCATCAACAGAGACAGACACACAGGGAGAGACGTACCTACATACAGGCATACGCATCCAACACGCGTAGAGAGAGACACGCACGATCACCGACGAAGGCATCGTCAACAGAGAAGGAGAGAAGACTCTTCAGCAAGCTTACTGCGTACTAGCTGCTCTTTGCCTAGCTCCTCTTCTAGAGTTTTGGTATACAGAGCCGAGTTACTCTCTCTACCGACCGAAGAGAAGATCCCCGACGGTCCAAACAGTCATCCGGTCAACGGAGAACAAGATTCACTCTCCACCGCCACACGAAGAACCCAGCATTAAACAAAGGGGGGATTCAAGATTCAACATCCTCCCTCCCTTGTAACCGGAAAGAAAGGAAAGTCTGGTTGTAATTGTTTCAATTGATTCAAGGAAATATTTTACACCCCGATCTTTCTCACCTAAATCTCCTTCCGGGCACCTACATATATCTCATCTTTTTAAACATCAAACTCGACAGGGACAAGACATTGTTGTTTTACATCTAGGGCCGTGGAGTTGATCCACGACACCTTATACGGATGGGGATAAGGTACTATCTTCAAGTCAACTTTTTCGATCATTTTAGAAGAGACCACATTGACACAACTTTCACTATTCACAATCACTTTTCAATTCTTTCTTTCTATCTTAGTGTAAGTGTGAAAGATGGTAGTTCTTCTCCAATCATCCTTTTCCTCAGACCGTGAGAATGCACATCAGACGACGATATGTAATTTGAAGGTGCGAGTTGAATATAGTTACATTTAACATCAGAACCTTCTTGATCATAATCAGAATCATCTTCATCTATGTCTGGGTGATATATAACCTCGAGAGCTTGTGTGAGAACTCTGTTAACGAAGGTGATCTTCATTTCGCTAGGACAGTTAGCGGTGCTGTGACTGTAACCTTGACATTATAACACTCAGTGATACACTAAATTTGGAAGAAGTTTGCTCAGGGGTTTGCTACAATCATCACTTCATTTTACTTTGAAGTCGTTCTTTCGAGAGAAGAATTGGGTGCTAGATTTATTGAACTGGGAAGAAGAGGAATTCCTAGTCACACTCGATTTGAATTGAAA
This sequence comes from Agave tequilana, assembly GCA_038442645.1. Lineage (NCBI taxonomy): Eukaryota > Viridiplantae > Streptophyta > Magnoliopsida > Asparagales > Asparagaceae > Agave > Agave tequilana. The sequence continues at coordinate 83,777 of JAVJIF010011346.1, forward strand.
CTTCTAGTGTTGTAGTTAGACCAAAGGGAATCTACATCTTGAACTATGGTGTAGACTTTCTCTAATTCGGTGACTCCTCTAACAGTTCGGTTCGCAAGTCTTCTTTACGTCTAGCTCTAAACTTAGAAAGGATTCGAGTTGTCCTTCCTTATTGAAGGTACTACATCTGATGAAGAACTCATCGAATTTTGCCACGTACTCTTTTGTCGATTTGTTGCCTTTGGAGTATTGATGCCACTTGTCCATAAGACAGTCACTAAATGATGGCGGTACATACTTATCCTTCAGCTCATCCTTCACCATATCTCATGTTTCAATCGATCGTTAAAGTTGATATGCGCGTATATTCTCTAAGTTGGTTCAGTACTGACTAGCTTAACCGGTCAGTTTCATGGCAGCAAACTTAAATTTTTTAGGCTCAGTGAGGTTGTACCATGTGAAGTACAAAAAACCTAAGTTAAAACCTAGAACAATAAACCTATTCTAAACTCTCTGCTAGAGTTGTACCATTCTGCCTTCGGAAATGCCAGTATTTATAGGAGAAATAGGATAAGAGAGTGTTAGAATTATGATGTGAATTCGTCGTGAAGGTTGACTAATGTCAAATCTAGCAGTTTCCTTTTCTGAATCTGCTTCGAGTCCGAGTTGAATTCAAGTTTTCTTATTCTGATTGATGAAGTTTGTTTAGGACTAGGAGAGTTTTATGATCTATAATAACCCCTTAGGGGTAGCCTTCAATGTATTTCAAGAAAATCTAATGAATTTGTAATTCTTAAGGGTGTAATTCATCTAGGTGAGAGATTCGTGAGAGAAACTTAGGCACAAGGATTCGCTGTTTTTGACGACCATCAAGGGCTTGTAATCTTCTCAGCGCGAGGTGTAAGTAATTCTTATTGTACTCCCCAAAGTTTTAATAAAGTTTCTCCCCTTCTCCTGTGGACGTACACACGATGTGTATGATCGGTGGAACCACGTTATATTGTGTGCTGGCTTTCTATCTATTTTGAAATATCTTCTTCTCTTCTTCATGTTGCCTTAGTAAATCTTGTGGTTTGTTTTCGTTGTGGTGCCCCAGTCGATCCGGTTGTAGGGGCGTCCTCCCTCGAATTCACAACAATTGACATCAGAGTATACAGATTGTTTTCCAACAATTAGTACTAGAGCAAGGTTAACTTGAAGATGTCTGCGATCAAATTCGATATTCAGAAGTTCGATGGCACCATCAATTTCAGCAGGTGGAAGATTAGAATGAATGTCATCCTTACCCAGAGCGGGTCGTAAAAAGCACTACTCGAAAAGGAGGAAAAGTCTCAAGACATGAAGGAAGAAACTTGACAGGAATTGAATAGAAACCTTTGACGGCTATTCAGTTTTACTTGACGGACAAAGTATTGGATGAGTTTTCTACAGAGAAAACAGCATCTTCGTTGTGGGAGCGACTTCAAGATTACTATCTGAAGAAGTAGTTGGCGAAACAGTTGAATCTGAAGCAACGTCTTTTTCTTCTCAGCACGCATGAGGTACACCTATCAAGTCTCACATTGCAAAATTTTCTTCTATTATCAATGATTTAGATAAGATAGAGGTTAAGATAGAAGATGAGAATCAAGCATTTTTATTACTGTGTTCTTTACCTTCTTCATATAAGAGCTTTAAGGAAGCTATCATCTATGGAGGCAAGTCAACAATCAAGATCCATGATATCAAGGAGCATCTGCTCAACAAGGACAAAGTTGACACCCACTTGACGGGTGAGTCTCATCTGATGATTACGGGCAAATTCATTATTCAAGAAAGAGTAATAATGAAAGTTTCACGGGTAACTCAAAACACAAGAATTTGACATGCAACTATTGACAAGAAGGGGCACATTAGATTTGAGTGTTGGCTTCGAAAGAAAAAACAACCAGATCTAATGTCACTGTACTGGTTGGAGAAGATGAAGAACAGTGCAACGTTCTATCTGTTACAGACTAATCAGTTGGTAACAAAGATAGATGAGTCATAGATTCTGGCATATCAGTTCCAATAGGAAGATGTTCTTTTCATTCACTTCGTTTAAGGAGGAGAAGTCTTTATGGAGAATTATGCTACAAGCAAGGTGATTGACGAAAAAACAATCCACTTTTGGTCTTATGATGGATGCATCACTACCTTTAAGGTGTTCGTCAGGTTCCCGAATCAAGGTACAATCTCATCTCTCTTAGAGCTTTACAAGGGAAAAGATTCAGTTTCAGTTCTGAAGGTGATCTAATGGAAGTTTTCAAAAAGACCCATGTGAAATTTCGGGCCAAACGTGTCGGCAATGTGTATATGTTACAAAATTTAAAAGTTACACTTGGTGGATTGCAGTTATCCTCGGCTGCGGACGCGGCGATTATGGAACAATCAGAGATTACGATGGTTACGAGCCTGCATGTTCAGTTGTACCCCAAAAAGAGATTGGGACTAGGCGCGCAATAAGATAGTCCAGATCGTTACTCCTATGGTGGAGCAAATTCTCATAGATCTTGTGTAAAACAAGGAGATCGTTGGGTAATAAAGTTCAGGTTAGGCCTAAATTTATTCAACCTAATCAAGTTGTGAACCCCATGAGGGGGTTATGGAGAAGAGAGGGGGTTATGGAGATGAAGTCAAGTTAGTTCAATTGTGCGTGGATGCGAGCACATGGAACATGGTGGCTATTCTCAAATTTGGACGTATTCAAGTCAAGGGGGAGATTGTTAGGATTATGACGTGATTACGTCGTGAAGGTCGACTAATGTCGGATCTGACAGTTTTTTTCTGTATCTGTTTTGAGTCCGAGTTGGATTCAAGTTTCCTTATTCTAATTGATGGAGTTTATTTAGGATTAGGAGAATTTTATGGTCTATAAATAACCCTTAAGGGGTGACCTTCAATGCATTTCAAGAGAATCCAATGAATTTGTAATTCTTAAGAGTGTAATTTATCTAGGTGAGAGATTCGTGAGAGAAGCTTAGCCACAAGGGGTTCGCTGTTCTTGACGATCATCAAGGGCTTGTAATCTTCTCAGCGTGAGGTGTAAGTAATTCTTATTGTACTCCTCAAAGTTTTAATAAAGTTTCTCCCCCTTCTCCTGTGGACGTACACACGATCTGTTTGATCGGTGGAACCACATTATATTGTTTATTAGCTTTCTATCTATTTTGAAATATCTTCTTCTCTTTTTCATATTGCCTTGGTAGATCCTGTGGTTTGTTCCCGCTGCGCCACCCCAGTCGATCCGATCGTGGGGGCTCCTCCCTCAAATTCACAACAGAGAGAGCGTACGAAAATAGGGGAGCAAACGCTCCCCCAACCGACTCATTCAAGCCGCACAAACACGACTTTTGCCACGTTTGCGCGGCCATGATCTGGCCGTTGAGCCAGATCTTGGGAGCGCACCATCGTCGATCTCCTATCCTGATTTATCTCCAATTGGATTTTTAAATTTCAACACAGATTTGACGATATATCCTTTGATCTTTAACTTAACCGATTGGGCCTTCAAAAACCCCTTCTTAACTGATTTGTAACTAGTATTATCTTATCTGATATAACCGGTCTTCAGATAGAATGGATTCTAAAATCTCTAGATTTGAATAGATCCCAGTTGATTTGCTTGATCTTTGAATTTCTAGATTTAATTAGATAAATCGGCTCATTTCTCCCTTTTCTTTATTAATTATCCTGCATACCACTAGACATGAAAATGAATTAAATAGCGGAGTTTTAATATAAAAATAAATGAAGAAATGCGACACATGTGACACAAAATATGCAATCCACGTGTACAATCAGTTGCATCTGTGTGCACGAGCCAACGACACTTTTTCATATATGGCAATGTAATCTTCTTAACGTTTGAAATGTAGTGGTAATGTACCTCACAATTCAAAGTCTTTTTACGACTGAAGAATGAGCGTGTGCTTGGGCCATCATAGAAACATAGATAGGGTCAACGACGGAATGAACAAAGAAACTTTACATGTAGAATTTTGATTAAATTTTTTTTGAATGATTAAATGTGCTTTAAGATTAATTCCTATTTATTCCCTTTATTAAACCCTAACCTTAATTCTTTTTCTCTCCTCATTTTCTCTTCCCTTTCCTCTCTCCCGAACCATAGCAGCCTCCCTGTCATTGTTCCCTTCTCCCTGCTGCGCCGCCCTACTTCCCTTTCCCAGCCTCACACCTCGCTACAACCTTCCCTCTTTGCCCTTCCTTTGTTCACAGCCCACACGTGTTGCTGCCTGCCCACGGCCAGTTCTCACTTTTCCCCTCCTCTCCTCCTCCCTTTCCTACTCCTCCCAACCGTAGCCCACTTCTGCTTTCCCCTCTCCCCGTCGACCACCGCCTGCCCACCTACCCACACCGCCCTCACCTCCCCTTTCGTTTGCACTCTTTCCCCCTTCTTGCTCGTGTCAGCCAACCGATCTCCCACTACCCTTACCCATCTCCCCTTGCGACAACCGTCGGTGTCCCATCTCCTCGCGCAGCGCTGACCACCACCCCGTCTTTGATCTCATCTCCTCACAGCCCCGATCCCACCAATTGTTCCTCCTTACCCATCGCTACTTCACCTTCAACCCAACTCATTCGGGTTCATAACAGAACTCAGCCGACCCACTAGTTTCCCCAACTCGACCCATTGAACCTGGACCTGATCCAGCCTACAAACCCGACCGATCCACTTCACTTAAAGATGAAATCTGACCCGTCAAGAGATCCGACCCGCTTATTGTAGCAACCCGAGCCACACAACATGCTAGATTCGACCTGCGTGTTGCAGTTCCTGACCTGTTAAGGCAAATATCACGTAGGTACGTTTCTAATCCAGATCAGTTATTTTTGAGTTTTTATTGACTTTACTGCTGTCCACTTATATGGTGAGCTTGTGTGTACATGTTTACATTAATCTGCTAGTCTAAATATTGATCATAGAATCTTTGCCTGCATAACATATTTATTATTTTTAGTTGATTCACTATTAAATTAGATTAGTCTACGAATATTCTTTGATTAAACAGATTGCTAGTATTATTAGTTTTTAATCCTTCCTATCCACGATCATAACTTGGTGAAGCGTGAGTTTAGTGATTTTATCGATGATTTTCGAACACTCGTACACGATGACATAATAGCCCAACCGACAGTGACACTTGATGACCTAATAGCGAAGCTTAGTGTTCTGATCCAGTCCCTCAACCAAGGACAGAAACTTCAAGTACAACTATATACTACTGATCAAAGAACCCAGTGTCTAGACCTTCCCCACCTACTCAGCCTCATAGGTCTAGTACCTTTCCACCCCCACTCAGGAACGATGTAAAGGACAAGAACGTCAAAATAGATAATAGAAACAAAGGTCCCAAAAGAAAATTTTTAAATTGGCCTTGTTACTAAATGCAATAAGTGTCAAGGGCATGGGCATATAGCTGTCGAGTGCACCAGTCCTGTTAAAATGGTCATTATTAACGGAGTTCACATTGTAGTCCTTGAGTCAGAAAGCGCTATTTCTTCGAAAGTCACTCCAATGATTAAAGAGTTTAGTGTTGTTTCCCTGGCTACCGCAGTTGCTGCCCATGTTGCTGCTGTCACAATTAGCGCCCATTCTTGCCCTTCCCAGGCTCTACTACTAACTCCACCTTCCCCACCATCACTTGTTCCCACCTTTTCCCTTATTGTCATGGCCTGCTCTGGTCGCCAGACCTTTCCTCCCTATTGTCAACACCATCCCTTCTTTTTTCTACCACTTCTCTTGTGTACCTCCCATACGTGAGCACGTTAGAAATTGAGATTTCAAGTTGTTTACAGCCGAATTCACCTATGATACATCTGTTACTAGGACACTAAGTAAAAGCCCCCATGAAATTGTTGATGATTTTAGATTTAAACAACCCATAGACCATATATTCTATAGTTGATTACTATAAAATTTATAAGTCTGCATTCTCATTTGCATCATTTGTTGTATCACACATGCACGAATTACATAAGAAAATCAGTAATATGATTGCATGAAACAACGCCAATTATAAGCTGCAAGCTGATGTTAGGAACATGGGGGCTGTTTGGTTAGGGGTGAAAGTGAGGAAGTGAGGAAGTAGTAATAATTCCCTTTGGAACTTGGGAATTGGTTAGTGAGTTTTCATGTGTTTGAATGTTATTGGGAAGTATGATTTGAAAAATGTTATGCCTTTTTCAGTGTTTGGATGGCAATGTGAAAGTGAAAATGAAAAAGTTGACCATAAAGTTGATCGCAAAATAATATTAAAATAAAAATTAATTAAGAAAAATAAAAATTAGATTGTAATTAGAATACAAGTGAGATTTATATGACCACAAAATTAACTGTTTAAGATACACCTTATTACAAATGAGATTTACATGACCACAAAATTAACTGTAACACCCTGGAAGTGGGAAAGTAATTGTGTAAAAAGGAAAAGAGAAAAGGAAAAAGGGTTTTCTCATTTTCCTTTTCCGGTGTTTGGATAGATAAGGAAGTGAGCAATTATACTTCCCCATTTTCTTACTTCCGCCCACTTTCTTACAACTAAACACGCTCATATTAAAACTTTTAATGTTGGTGATCTTATTAAAAAGTTGCATGCTAGTGCTGATTCATTTCAAATCTTTAATAAATTGAACGATAATGTATATGTTATAGATTTTGGTATCAGTTCTACTTTTAATGTTAAAAACCTAGTGGATTACAAGGGTCTTGATTTTATCCTACTGATTAATGAGCCTTCCCTTGAGCCTATTTTTGAGAGCCCTTCCCTTTCTTTACTCTAAGAATTTTACATAACACAGCAAATAAAATTGATAAAATTTTGGATGATGTAATTATCGCCACCAGTGGTGGTGGGACTCACAAGTATCTAATCCCATAGAAAGAAAAGACACTGATTGATGACACATGGATTAACCGAAGTAGCTTGCATGCTTTAGAGCAGTATGAGAACATCTCCACCTCTAACTTGACCGGTCGAGTTCTCTCCCACCCGTGGAGAATGATGCAGTCATCCAGCCACGATCTTGGTGTGTCTAGCACCGTAAGAGAAGACGAGTCGCTTCAATTTTATTTGAGTAGTTCAAGAAGTATTTTATGTATTTTTCTTTTATTGTATTTTATTGTTTCTTTTAGTTTTCTTTTTATTTTAGTATCACATCGGTTGTAATGTGGAGCTCAAGTTGTGTAAGCATATTTAAATGCTCCTTTACCCTGAATAAAATGAATGCAGAATTTTCATTAAAAATTGTAATTGATTAAATGTATTTTAGGATTAATTCCTACTTATCCCCTTTATTAAACCCTAACCCTAATTTCCTTTCTCTCCTTCTCTCTTCCCTTTCCTCTCTCCCGAACCCTAGCAGTAGCCCCCGCCGATGTTCTCTTCTCGCTGCCACGCTGCCATGCTCCCCTCTCCCAGCCTCTTACCTCATTGCAACCTTTGTTCTTTTCCCTTCCCCTGTTCACAACCCACGCGCGTTGCTGCCTGCCTGCCCGCCCGCCCAGCCACCTCTCTTCCTCTCCTCCTCCCTGTCCTGCTCCTCCCTACCGTGGCCCACCTCTGCTTTCCCCTCTCCATGTCAACTGCCCGCTTGCCCACAACCACCCTCGCCTCCCCTTTTATCTGCACTCTTTCCCACTTCCTCCTCGCGTCGCTCATGCCCAATCGTTCTCCTTCCATTGCCTCACTCACCTCCCCTGGTCGCAGTCGTCAGCCTCTCATCTCCTCACGCAGCGCCGACCACCTCCCATCCCGATCTCACCTCTCACCGAGCCCAATCCCACCAACTATTCCTCCTCACCCATTGCTACTTCACCTTCCACCCAACTCATTTGGTTCATAACAGAGCTCAACAGATCCGCTAGTTTCCCCAACCAGATCCATTTCAGCCTAGAGACCCGAACACGATCCAGCATACAAACCCGCTCAATCAACTTCACTTAAGACGAAACCTAACCCATCAAGAGATCCGACCCGATTACTATAGCAAGCTGAGCCCCGCAACAGGCCAGAGCAGACTCGCATGTTACAGCTCCAGACTCGTTAAGGCGAAACAGACCCGTTGCTCGAGTTTGATTTTTGGGCTGTTTCTTAGTCATGCAGAGTCTGAATTGAGCCGTTCTCTAGGAGTTAGAATCGTAAAGACTAGAGCTACGGATTCACAGGCATCACAAGAACATTGAGGTCAACATGATCCTCAGTAAGTACGTTTCTAATATGGATCTGTTATTTTTAGTCTGATATCTATTATCTGAGTTTTTATTGACTTTACTGTTGTCTACTCATATTGGTGAGCTTGTGCGTATCCGTTTACCTTTAATTTGCTAGTCTAAATATTGATCGTAAAATTTTTGCCTGCATAACATATTCATTATCTTTAGTTGATTCACGATAAATTAGATTAGTCTATGCATATCCTTTGATTAAACAAAGTGCTAGTATTATTAGTTTTTAATCCTTCTTACCCACGATCGTAACTTGTTAGTGAAGCGTGAGTTTAGTGATTTTATCGCTGATTTTCGAACACTCGTACACGTTTCACATCAAAAGGAAACTATATAATTGAAAGAACAATTAAGTAGTATGACATAAGAAATAACAAAATATTAGATCTGAGCAAAAGACAATAGAAGTGAAAGAACAATAGGTTAAAATCCAGCACATATAGATGACTAGGAGGAGTTTTCTCCCCAAAAAATAGGAAAAGAAGAAAGTATTCTCATTCTTATCCATGAGTAAAATGGGAGATATAAATAAATTTCTCTTATCGGAAAAGTTTATTCTCATTACTGTCCAAGAAAAATATAAGAAAGGTTCATTAGGTCAAGACCTCATGTTTCACGTACAAAAATTTCTGTCAGAAAAAAGATTGTATTTTTATCAAGAGATAGAGTTCGCTACTTCCGAAAAGATTTGAGCATGAATCATTTTCACTCAAATTTAATGTTACGACTTTCAAATATAAGATCAATTCTGTTAAAGTTGATGTATATTATTTAAAGTAACTAAAAATCAAAAATAGAGTATTTTGTAGTTCTATTGTTCATACATCGAGTAGAAACAAAATAGATGACCAAAAATAGCATATATATTTAGATCTATAATTTTAGACAAATTATAGCATATTCTCGATCCGACCATTTGATCATGATCTAAATATTTAAAACCCTCACACACCAACTTTTGTTAGGTTTCAAATATTCTTACACCATTAAACTAACCAAGTCAATGTTTTGGTCGTTCATTTCGCACATACTTGATGAATAAGCAAAATATATTCAGATCACTTGAATTTTTGTTTTTAAGCACTCTTAACAATGTAAATCAATTCCGACAGAGTAGATTTTCAATTTAAATGACCTAACATTCAATTTGAACGGAAAAGATTCATCTTCATATTCTTCCCCAAAGGAGCCAAGTCTACCTCTTTATATAAATAGAACATATGAATAGAAGGAAATAAAGAAAACAATACATGAAGAAGGATAAGAATGCTGTGAAATATGATAAAACAAGATAAATCCAGCTCTTACAAATTAAACGTTCATTAAGAAAATCTATCCATGCAAGCATCTCCTTTATTATACCCAAGTTGCAGAATGATAATAAAAGAAAACACACACTAGTACAACAGTTAAACTTGATTCCACTCAAATTCCAGTTTTCAGATGCAACAGAAAAGCGCACACTGCTTCAAGCACTGGGAAACATTGATATGTAGTCTATTTTGATCTTTTGCAATCTTGGGATAATTTCTTTCATCAAAGGCCTTTCTTTAGGTGAGTCCCTTGAACAGATTATGCCAATTCTACGATAGAAGATTAGCAATCATGGATGCAAACTAGCATACCGCTCTATCGGCGGTGGAAACCAACCGACCGGAGATTGGACTAAAGGACCAACGTGTTGGAAATTCCAAAGGACCAAAGTGTCGAAAATTCTGAACCTTCCGCGCAATCAAGAACTAAAGGACCAAAGTGTTGGAAATTCCAGTAGACCGTCAAAAAAAATTTCACCTTCTAGTGTAGCATAAATAAATTTTGTGTCCTTTTTCAGTTTCTCTCAATATTCAATATAAAAAAGCAAATCTACTCTCTTGAATATCCCCATAGATATGCCTCTCAATTATTAAACAGTACAGTTGATTCCTTCCAATTCATTGATAATAGGCAATCCAGTAACAATTATAGAAGTAGTCTTGTTTGACACATGCCGCATGAAAACTGTATCCCAGTAATCTCAGGAAACTATCTTGAAGTGTAGGCAAGAGTGCCAATAAGATAACACAAGTAGCATTCAAAAAGCTAGCAAATGTACTTAAAAATGGAACACATTCACAAGTTTGTATGAGAGAGAGAGAGAGTGTGTGTGTGCGCGCGCGCGCTGCACATATATGAGTTCAGTCTCCCAAACAAGAAATCAAAGCATGGTGATTGGTTTAATGTGCCATGTAAAAAGGAAAGAATACACATACATGAGCATACATACATTAATTACTATACAGAAATGTGGACACATGAATATTCAAGGATAAAAAATGCAGATAAAACAAAATGAATTTGTCCGATAATTGAATATAGCAACCGTATACACAATTTATATGGTTACTCTCGGTCACTGTTACCAAAATCCTTCTAAAACACCATCCAATCATTTATCTAAAGATTATAAGCCGTTAAGACTGGCATCTTAGTTTAAAACACAGGTACTTATTAACATCAACAAATTAAATGGGTTGCAGCAGTATATGAAAAGTGAAAAGACTCTAACCTTTTGCTGAGACTTCTTCCTAGAAGAAGAAGGTGGGCTGGACTTTTTGGTTTCGGATACACGTGCCTCAACAGACGGGGATGTTTTTCTTAATGGGTTTAACAACCTCTGATACTGGCTTAGCATTTGGCAAATCAGTATTTGAAGGCTGTGAGTGCATTGCATGAGACAACTTATCACAAAGATCTCGGACTCCTGTGTCCCTAGCACCTTGATAAACTTGCTCTGAAGCTTTCTTTTGAAGCTTGAATCAGAGATCTCCAGGACTTACTCTGGATTCTTTGAAATATAATTCACACAGAATTAACATCATTATGAAGATATATGGAAGAATAGGCAACTATCTGATTGTAATCAGTTTCCTTTGACTAGGCTTATACTTGAAGTTTGTGGTTCTTTGTCATCATCATAAAGATCACGTTTCCACTTGTCATCGCTTTGACGTTGCCTGTAAAAGTGACTTAAATCAGTTAAGCAAAGCTGAAAAACAAATGGTTCAACATAGGATTCTCAAAATTTTGTTGAAGCTTTAAAGTTCTCAAAATGGTACAATCAATGACGAGGACATCAACAACAAGATAGAATTTCAGGACATTTGTCAGTAATAATACACTCGCAATAGCAACTTGCTAGAATTTGTGGACAAGACTCAATTAGGCTTATGTTCCTAGGATGTCGCATCTTATTTTGCCAGCAGCATTGCAATGATCATGATATTCATGAACCATTAATACCATAACCTTTATAGAACAGGTAACAATAGGCGGAAAACTAAAGACAATCAAAACTTGATTTCACTGAGTAATAAATGGGGCAGAAATCAGAAGCTAATTGATAATAGTTATTCATTCACCTACTGTTCTCGAGATTGCAGATTGTGCAACAAACAACAATCTACATCATAAAGACCTAGGCTGCGTATCAATTTGTCTGATGTTACACGATCTGACAGATAATAGGCTCATGAAACTTGGAAAAAATAAATCCAGTCAGATAAAATAATATGAGATTGTAAAATTCATGTGAGATTTAGGAAATGCCTTGTGTGTATGCATGAGCTCAACTTATGGATCCATTTTCACCCTTACCAAAATATCATTACTAGGATTCTAATGTCAGCAAGAAATTATAGGGTTCATCACAATCCAGCAGGTAAAGTTGACTATTAGATAAAAATAAAATATGTGAATAATTTTAGCTAATAAAAGTTTTTACGCGGTGCAGAAAACTGGACTATGTTCACAGGCAGAGATAATAAAAAAATAGTAAAATAAGACGCTCTCGCGCCCAACATGAATACAGTCATCTCTCACTCTACCCACAATTGCTCCAAAACTAAAAGAGAGGAGGAAACATAAACCCAGTGTAGATCATCAAAGCAACCACCACAAATAAACCCAAAAAGATGGGTTAAATAAAGAGCTAAACAAAACAAGTCAGAACATAGTCACCATTCTGTATATAAAAAGCTGAACATTAAGCCTAAACAAAATCTGAGCTCCAATAGGCCAAGAAATGTAAGTATTCAAACAAAAAAATTACAAAGTAAAAATCACAGTACTCTAACTGTATAATTCACAAGAGTCAGCAAGAATCCAAGAACTGACAACTACTGTTAAAATTAATCCACATCAAATATCAGATGAAGAAGACAAGAGAGAGAAAAATTCACATTTATTTCACCCAAGTATCATCTTTCTCATGGTTAACACAAAAAAAAAAAAAAAAAAAGCATAAAAGCATACCACAACATATGAAAAGGAAATTTAAAACATAATTCTCGGTGCTTATTGACAACAATCATCGTGTTCATCAACCAACATTGCACCATAAAACTCAGTCCCAGTTGAATTAAATTCAATTCAATTCAAAAAGAATAATCACACCAAATGAAACACCAACCGAACCTTTTCGAATTCGCCTTCCGACCGCGGCCGAGATCTTCAGGGAGACCAATGTTCAGGCGATCCCTGATAAATATCTTGCTCCTCACTGCGATCTGATCCGCGTGCATCTCGGCATTGGATCCCAAAATAATTGACAGTGAAAATTGGAGACCGAAGGGAGATAGAGGACATGATATTTAGGGTTTGAAGGGAGAGAGGGGGAGAGGAGAAGACGATATCCGAGGAAGGAGGAGGCAACGGCGGCGAAGAGGGGAGAGAGAGAGAGGGCAGAGATGGCGGGATGGGAGAGGAGAGGAGAGGAGGGAGAGGGCAGCGACGGGAAAAGCTGAAGACGGACACACAAGACGGACAAATTTATAATAGGAGTCACCGGAGAAAACCTCTCTCGTTTCGGCCGGTCAGTTTTGACTAGATGACCGCACGTCATCGGCGGTGGAACCGAGTGGTGAAGAGGGGAGAGAGGGGTAAGAGGGGAGGAAGAAGGAGGTTGTGGAAGATGGGAGAGGGGGAGGGAAGAGAGGAGAGAGGAGGAAGGAGGGGGTAAGAGGGGAGAGAGGGAGTGGAGAGGGCTCTCTGGCTCGCTCTCTTTGGAGGACAGACGGACGGACAAAGTGCAAGGAGTCACAGGAGAAACATCGCTCCGCACGGTTTGATTAAATCTTGACTTGTCCTTTGATTCCCATACCCATCTTTCAAAAGACCACGAAATCTAGCGAGGTAGCAGAATGTGCCTCACATGCTCATCCCCGCAAGATTGATTCACCAACAAACATCGGATCAGTAGGCTTCTTCCGCGTGAAGATTTCTAGCAACAAGGTTCCAAAGCTATATACATCCCCTCTTCTTGAGATGCTTCCTGCCGTTGCATATTCTATTCGAAATACCAAAAAAAAAAACAAAACAAAACAATGCAAAACAAAAAAACAAAACAAAAACAAAATGAAAATTTAAAATTGCAGAGTTCTAAACTTGACAACTTATAAGTCTAATTATCTGGAGCCATATAGCCAGTTGTCCCTAGTGTGCTTGCTGATGTTACAATGTTGTTGTTGCCAGGCAATAGTTTTGCAATGCCGAAGTCGCTCACACGTGCAGTCATATCTTTATCTAGCAACACATTGTTGGGCTTCATATTGCAGTGCACCACAACCTGAGAATGATGGTGATGGAGGTACTCAAGAGCTGAAGCCACATCAATTGCAATGTTAATTCTTTTGAGTAGGTTCAAGCGGTAGTTGTGGGAGTACAACCACCTTTCAAGGCTTCCAGTAGGCATGAATTGTAGGACAAGTGCCCTGAAGTCTAGGCTGGAACAAGTGCTGATGATTTTAGCCAGATTCCTGTGACGAGCAAAACGCGAGGCACTACATTCAGCATCAAAACTCCTCTCAAGCTTAAAAATTCAAGGCCTTTATCGCAGTGAGCAACCCATCATCTAAACATCTTTTGTAGACAGACCCAAAGCTCCTACTTCCCAGTAAGTTTGCCTCGCTGAAATGTTCAGTGGCACGGACAATTTCATGGTATGAGATCAATTTGTATTTATCAGCAGATAGTGCAGTTGTAGGAGCTGGACTTTGAATTTGCTTCCGTTCTGATCTTGATAAGAGGCAAATGAAAGCAAGAAGGATTATTGTGAAAGCAATAGTGGGAAGGATATACTTAAGCAAATGCACTCTTGTGCCTGGATTAGTAGTAGTGCAAGGTGGCAAGCCTAGTCTGGGTGCTCCAAAAAGCACCGCATTCCCCACCAAAGTCACTATAGTAAGATTGTGAAATGCTCCCCTCTTTGGAACCTCTCCTTCCAACTTGTTGAAAGATAGATTTATGCTGCTGAGATATCGGAGATCGGCCAAGGAGTCATATAACTCCAAAGAGATTGTTGCATGAAAAGTCAAAACCTCGATAATAATAAGATCACCAAATGAGCAAGAAACACTACCATCGAATGAGTTATTTGAAAGATCCAAGATACTAGCTTTTGGAGCTCCTTTAAAGCATTCGGAATGTCACCCGAGAGCTGATTTACTGATATACTCAATGTGTTCAAGGCCTTCAGGTTCCCAACTACTGGAGGAAAAAATCCACTAAGAAAATTTTCTAACAAATCTATGTCAATTAGACGAGTCAGATTCCACATGCTTTGATGAATTCTTCAAGATAATGCATTAGTACCCAACCACAAGTGTTCTAGTTCACAGATATTTCCCAATGAGTCAAGTATGGATCCGGAAAGACTACTCCCTAAAAGGTTTAGTCTGTTCAAGAATTTTAATCAGCCAATTTTGTGTGGGAAGGATCCAGATATCCATCATGCAAACCTACACACTGAAGACTTTCTAGCATTGTGATTTCAGAGGGTATGGTTCCAACTCAGTGTTCGCAATCTCGGTCAAGTCGAATACGACTCGGCCGGAGTCGTATCCGACTCGGCGTGGTCCGAGATGACTCGGATGTCCGAGTTATTGAGCAGCTCCGAGTCGAACCCGGATCGGTTTCAACTTGGAGCCGAGTCGGCCGACTCGAACCCGATTTGGGTTCGACTCGGATCTGCTGAAGACACCCGTGAATTGTCCCCATAAAACGAAAAAAGGTGAAAAAAGACATAACACTTACCTCTCCTCCAGATCTCCCATCGCCGACTGGCTCCGCCGTCGCCGTTGCTCCACCGGTACTCCCTCTCTCCCTCTGGCTCTCTCTTCCCCCCAGTCTCTCTGTCTTCTCTCTCCCTCTCTCTCTGTCGATCTCTCTCCCTCTCTGTCTCTCTCCCTTTATCCTTCTCCCAACTCTCTGTCTCTCCCTCTGTCCCTCTCTCTCCCTCAGTCTCTCTGTCCTCTCTCTCTCCCTATCTCTCTTCGTCGATCACTCTCCCTCTCCCTCTGTCCCTCTCTCCCTCAGTCTCTTTATTTTCTCTCTCCCTCTCTCTCCGTCGATCTTTCTCTCCGTCTCTCTCTTCCTCTGTCCCTCTCACTCTGTCTTCTCTCTTTCCCTCTCTCTCGATCTCTCTCCCTCACCATCTCTCTCTCCCTCAGTCCCTCTCCCTTTGTCCTCTCTCTCCCTCAGTCTCCCTGTCCTCTCCCTCCCTTTGTTCTCTCTCCCTCTTTCTGTCTCTCTCCCCTCTGTTCCTCTCTTTCCCTCAGTCTCTCTCTATTTAATTTAGTTTAATTTAATTTTTCTTAATATAATTTAATATAATTTTGTGATTTTATTTAAGTTAGGTAATTTAATAATTTTATTGAAGTTAGGTACTTAATTTAATTTAGTATAAATTAGTTTAGTTTTAATTTAATTTAATATAGTTTTAATTTAGTTAATTTTAGTTTTAATTTAATTTAATAGATAATTTTTTAAATTTCAGTATGGCTCCAAAGCAACACGATATTAGATGGTAACATGGTACCCCTATTGGTGGAAATAGAAAACTTGTGAAGTATAATTATTATGGGAAACAAGTCTATGGTGATATCACTAGATTGAAGAAACATATAGCACATGTACCCGCTCAGGTGGAAGGATACTTGCGAGTACCAAAAGAAGTGTCTCAAATAATGGACATCTTTCTAAAGATAGCAAAGAAAGAGCGGCCATAAAATTTAAGAAAGCGACTTATGAAATCTTTAAGCAAGGAAGATTTTTATGATGTGACCGATGAAGATTTTGAAAATGAAATTGAAAAGGTTGGTGATTTGGAAGGAGTTGAAAGAAGACAATTAAAATAAGTTATGAAAGAAAATCATGAAATTGCTTGAAAATCGGCAGAAGGTCATATAAGAGATATTGTGGCAATAGTTCGCAGCCTTTAGGATCAGAGTTTAACCGTAGATTGCGTCGGAGTTATACCACTTGAGAAGCTAAAATTTCAGCTTGTGGCATTGATCCTTACATGTTCCCAACAAAAGCATGTTTTCAACTGAGAATATTAAAAAAGTTAGAAAATCTATGGCGAAATTCTTCCACTATAATATAATACCATTCAATACAACTAATAGTGGTCCTTATTATCAAGCCATAATTAATACTATTGCGGAGGCAGACCTAGATGTAAAAGGCCCTACAGGGTACCAGATTGGCAATCTTTGAGAGGAGGAAAAGAAAGAAATTGAAGTATATATTGCTTCAATAAAAGCAAAATGGCCGCAGTATGGTTGTACGATCATGTGTGATGACTGGAGTTCCCAGAATAGAAAGCCTATTATTAATTTCATGATTTATTGTGATAGAAGCATGATCTACCATACTTCTATTGATGCTACTAATATCTCGAAGACTGTTGATTATATATTCTCTCTAATGAATAAAGTTGTTAATGAAGTTAGTGAAGAAAATATCGTGCAGGTTGTAACAGACAATGAGGCAAGTTTCAAAGCAGCTGGTCACTTGTTGATGTCGAAGAGAAAATATTTGTTTTGGTCCCCTGTGCAGTATATTGTATTGATTTGATGCTTGAAGATATTGGCTCGGTGAAATCAGTCAAGAAGATATTAGATGATGCTAAGATGATCACATCATTCATTTATAATAAACTCAAAGTGGTGAATTTAATGAAGGTATTTCCCAGAAATGAAGATTTGTTGAGACTAGGTATAACACGGTTTGCTACCGAGTTTATTTCTATTGAAAACCTTATTCGCTATAAATAAGATTTGAAAAGAATGTGTATAACAACCGAATGACGTGAATTCAACAAGGAAAGGAGTAAAAGAAGTGTGTGAGATAAGGTTTCTAATCTCATTCTGACTGACTGGTTTTGGAAGAAGGCAAGAGAGGTCCAGATGGATCCTTTTGCTATAGTCTTGAAGATAGTGGACCAGTACAAGAAACATACATTATCTATTATCTATAAAGCTATGAATAAAACAAAATTGGCTATAAAGGCATCAAATAAGAATTGAAAAAAGTACTGAGATATCATTAATAAAAGATGGGAGGAACAATTGCATAGACACTTACATGCTGTTGGTAATTCATTTGTCTAGAAATCATACTTGTTGATTAGAAATTAAAACTGTCATATCATAACAATCATGTGCTTATACTATTGCAGCATATTTTTTAAATTCAGCACTACAATATTCAAAAAACTTTTCTACATATCCAGAAGTGAGAAATGGATTAAATGAGGTCATTAAAAAATTGGAGCCGGATTTCAATAAACAAGCAAGAGCTATTAATGTGATAATAATAATTTATTTATTCCATCAATATAATGTTATGCAAATATTAACACTTATGATGTGAATTCTCACAAATAAAATTATTTATGGATGGAGTTGGAGAATTTAGAGCTCACTGACTAGAAAAGTAGTGCAACAATTTCTTCCAGCTGATTGGTGGATTAATTATGGCGAAGAAGCTCCCAATTTGTAGAAAATTACCATGAAAGTTTTAAGTCAAACATGTTCTTCATCGGATTGTGAAAGAAATTAGAGCACGTGGTCGCTGATTCATACAAAATTACGCAACCGGTTGGCAATAAAAAAATTGCATAAACTAGTGTTTGCGCACTACAATATGTGGTTGCGAGTAAGAAACTTGACATGTAAAAGTGATACTGATAATTATTACAACTCAATTGATTTGAACAATATTTTCAATAATGATGATCTATTGGATGAGTGGATTCGGGAGGGAGAACAAATGATGTTACCACCAGATGACTTAAGTTGGTTGGATGAAGGTATTCGTCGTAGTGACAAAAGTGGCGGTGATGGCGGCGACGACGGTGATAGCGGCGACGATGGTGATAGCGATGATGACGGCGGTAATGGTGGTGACGGTGGTGATGATGATAACAGTTATGGCGGTGATGACGGTAATGATGAAGAGACTTATGGTGTCGGTGAAAGCCAACGATGTGGTGTTATGATATGAAATTCAGAATATTATGCCACACAAATTACAGATCATGGAGGCTGAGCGGGAATTTCGCAACAGCATAGGCATTTGGATCGGTTAGTTGATTTGACTTCTAGGGATGATTATTCAAGTGGACATGATAACTATCACATAGTTATCATAGTCTTGAAGGCTATTTACAGGGGGTTGGGTTTGACATCTGGCCAACATTCTAGCACTGATTATTCTAGCACTAAAGAATATTTTACTAGCAGCACTGAATATCGAGATTTTGGATATTATCACCATGGAGTTGATATTGCACAACTCCTACCGTCATATTACTCTGATGTTGGATCCTCTAGCCAATCATCTCAGCTTACAGGATCTCACCCACACATATTATTATCCTCATGAAAACTATATATCTGGTTTCTATAGTCATCGCGGGGATGATGATAATGATGATTTTATGCCTCCTCTCAATTTAATGTGGAAATGACTACATTAGCAGGTACTTATGAATTATTTTGTGCAATTTATTATATTATGCATGTATTTTGATATGTTTCTACCGACGACGCTTGTATTTATTCTTTCACTTTATATTTTGTGTGCTATGTGATATGTTTTGAATATGTGATATATGAATTTTGATGTCTACATTTTTTTACTATTTGTCATGATTTTTTTCATAATTTTTTGAGTTTTTTATGTAGCGCTTTGTGCGTATCGTTCGAGTCCTATCCGAGTCGCCGAGACCGATCCGTCTCGATGCGGTCGAGTCGGCGGCGAAGACCGCGACTTTAAACCATGCCTTAATATGATTTCCACCAGCAGAAAATACATCAAGATTCCTTGAAAGATTACCTATGGCATTTGAAAATCAGCGAGTGATGACATATTTAAGAAGGAGATTGGTATTGGACCAGTTATGCCATAGTTAAAATTAAGATTTGACAACTGGAGTTTAACAAGACCAACCAACTCCCAGGAATACCCTCATGGATCATGTTATCGCTGAGGCCCAACCGAAGCAAATTTGTGAGGTTACCTATAGAAATTGGTATTGTGCCTGTGAGATTGTTACTTCCGAGATATAGAATTCTAAGCTGCTTCAAATTCCCAATCCACGAAGGTATGCCTCCACTGAACTGCTTGCCAGCCAACGAGAGTGCACGAAGATGATAGCAGTGAGAGAGTCCAGATGGGATGTTTCCACTGAGATTATTATCTGAAGACTAAGAGTTTGAACTTGAGGAAGCATTGAGCGAACTAAGGCAATATTTGAGGAAAGAATTCCTGACAGATTGTTGTGAAGAAAAGATAGTGCAGTTAGGAAAAACATGTTGAAAATGGCTGGTGGTACGGTACCTGAAAGCTCGTTACTCTGGAGAGCAAGGGTCTTGAGGCGCCGCATCTGGGCAAGAGATTCAGTGATGGAGACGAAAAGACTTTTGTTTGTAAGCATGAGGTAAGAAAGAAAGGAGAGGTTTGCAATTTGTGGAGCAATTGTTTCGTAGAGCTGCAGGTTCACAATCCTAATAGCGACGACTCTTTGCCTTCATGGGCTGCCTGAGATACCAGTCCAGGTTCAGAAAAGGTGTTGGTGGTCCAGTTGGTGGACAGAATGTGGTCTGGTCACTGACACGGGCCTTGAAGGCCAGCAGTGCCAAAAGGTTGGTGAAGTTGTTGTGCTCCACCGCCGATGAAGTTGAAGGAAACAACTGACAGAGGAGCACTAAGTGCATGACTAAGAAGAGAAAGGGATGAAACTCCATTGAAGTACTGAGGGGAAATAGATTGCAATTAGGAAGATGAGCCAGTGTTGTTTCTCATAACAGTACTATCTTTATAAAGAAACCAACAATTCCAAGGCCCACTCAACATTCCAAAACCTTGATTCACATACTAGATAGGACATGCAATAACAAATAAGCATATTTTTCTTTGTCCAGTTCACAATAGTGGCACCATCACCATCTCCATTGTCAGCAGGAACTTGCCATTCCAACACATAAAACTAAAATTAAGGATGTTTTTGATATACCCTTTAAAAATCTCTCTCATTTTAATATACTTCCCTTGTAAATATTCTATATAACACCTTGAAATCTCTAATATTTTTCAAATAACCCCAAATATAATAGAAATACCCCAGGCTTATGTTAAACTATAATATAGCAAACAGACATATGGTCAAGAACGAAATGGGAAGTATTTGTGTTTAGTACTAGCTCTAAGTGAAAAACATATTTAAAAGTGTAAAAAAATAATGAACATATTAAAAATCAGATAGCAAACAAATTGTGTATAAAATGATTTACTTCTTTAAAAATGGATGTAAAAAATACCATATATCTATATTTTTTGGTGTGTTAAGTGTTATATGTTAGATACTTAATTGATAAATATCTACATATATTCGGTAAAGAATTATATAATATTACAAATAATCATCATCAATCTATGTTTAATTTAACTTATTTCAGGTTGCTTGATAGGTAAGTAAGTTTATTAATAAAATTTATACCTAAATCACTTCTAAAGATTCAAACTTTATCAAAAGAAAGGTAATATTAACGATTTACTAAAGATGATAATAAATTTTTTTTTCAAAAAAAATTCAAAAGGGTTTAAAATATATTTAAAATGATTTTAAAAAACACACTTTTTGCTTGTCTTCCTCTTTAAAATACAGACATGAAACACGTTTGTTTGTTTTTTTTGGAAAATAAAAATTAGAGTTTAGATGAATTTTGCTAATTATGGTCAAAACAAGAGGAATTTAAGGGCAGAAAAGAATGAAATTTGGTCATTTCAGGGGATATTTGAAGTGTTGTAAAGATTTCAAGGGTCATATGAAATAGTGAAGATTTTAGGATAATATATTAAAATAAGGAAGATTTTCAATACACACTTGTGTCATTCCGGAAGTATTCGAGATGGAATCCTTCCCACCCAAATACAATCCTATGACATCCGAATGCAAGATTCACTTCATTAAAGTTGATCTACATTATTTTAAGTAACTAAAAATAAAAAATCATATATTTTGAATATTTTTGCCCATCCATCAAGTAGGTGCAAAAAAGACGCCGAATAGTGAGTTGGTAAATTTAATAGTGTAAAATATTTGAAATCTAACAAAAAATATTTTGTGAGGGTTTTTAAGTGTTTAGCTCATGATGAAATAGTCGGATCGAGAATTTGTATGTCAAAAAACGTAGATCTAAGCAATATGATATTTTTGGCCGTCCATTTTGCGCCTACTTAATGAATGAAAAAAAAAAGTATTCAAAATACATGATTTTTTGCTTTTAGTTACTTGAAATAATGTAGATAAATCAACGGAATGGATCTTGCATTCGGATGTCCTAGGGTTGTATTCGAGTG
The DNA here is from genome assembly GCA_038442645.1 of Agave tequilana. NCBI lineage: Eukaryota > Viridiplantae > Streptophyta > Magnoliopsida > Asparagales > Asparagaceae > Agave > Agave tequilana. The sequence continues at coordinate 105,705 of JAVJIF010011346.1, forward strand.
GGAAGGATTCAGCCTCGAATCTTTCTGGAATGACACAAGTTTATCTCTATTAAAACCCAAAAAAAATTTGAATAATATTGAAAAATGAAAAAAAACAATTAACAGTTTCGTAGTGTTCATATGTCAATAGTAGCAAGTCTAAAAACATGAAAAACTGAAAGAAGGTTTTGTGGGTTATTACACTCACAGTACATTTGAAAGGAGAGGGGGGCTGTTTTTTATTTTAGGCTCATATGATTTTACACAAATAGATGTCATCCTAAGTTCCTTTCTTACATGAGAAAGGGAAAACCTAAACCCTCAAAGAAAGGCATGTAAAATATGAAAAGATCCATTCCATAAACGAATAAATCAAGAACAACACAACCATTCAATGTTAATCACACTCCAACAATAATGGACAAGTAAAAAAATTATGCGATGAATTATTAAGTATCAACGAATGTAATGATCACAAGGGGCAGGCTCAGGAACAACTAAAAATAAATAAATGGATTTTTTAAAGAAAAGAATAAATGGAGATTTTTAGGACTACCCTAATTCGAAATTCTTGAATGCTACAGAACTGTATATATTAGATAGCAAAAATCGATGAAAAATAGTGGAGACTAATTGAAAAATCAATTCAGAAATAGGAGAAAAGAAACAGAGTTAAGGATTGAAATCGACCAGCTGGGTCATGAAATCGGCGTTGGATTCGAGATGAAGAAGCCATCGCCGTAGAGCTGATTCCTCCATCGCTTTTTATTTTTACTTTCGATTGGGAATTTTTGGAATTTTGTTCTTTAGATAGATGGGTAAGCTTGCCGTTTGAGCCTGAGTCATCATTTTTTTTTTTTAAAGATGAAACCGTGAGGTAAAACTCCCTTTCATTAATGAGATCTTAATGAAACATTCCGCTACAAATTTACATGAAAAAGAATACACAATTTAATTTTTCAAAAGGAAAAAAAGAAAAAAAGAGAGAAGGAAAAAAAATGAAGAAGAAGAAGAAGAAGTCATCGAAATGTTCTCAGCGAAATCGTGGATTCACCCCTCTATCGCAATAGTAAAGTCGGCAGCTCAATCTCTTCCAACCCTTAGCCGGATCTCCCACCAGTGCCATCACAAAATCTGTAGGCATATGCAGCTCGGATACGGTTTGATCATATTGTTACCAGATCCCCACCACTGATCGTGGCATGTCCCCGTCACTGCAGTTACGGCAAACAATCCGATCACCTCCGACCGATCACCCGCGTTCAAATTCCTCTTGCCGGTCGTTACCCTGATTTGAGAGCTTTAAAAAATCCTGACTCTCGCCGACCCATACCCAGATCTGAGAGTTTTGTAAAGAACCCTCTGACTCTTACCGGCCCTTGCCCAGATCTGAAAGCTTTGCAAAAAAAATCCCTGACTCTCTCCAGTCTTGCCCGGATTTGAGAGCATTGCAAAGAACCCGACTCTCCCCGGACCTCACCCAGATACGAGAATTTGAGTGTTATGGCTGACCATTCCCGGATCCGTCCAACCCTTGGCCGGATATGGCAAGATTAACCGAGCCCCAGCCTGCATGAGTGCTGCTCCGAGTACCGGCAGGCTCCGCAGTTCGTGAACCCGCACCGGCCCTGAAACCCTTGAGCCCCACCAATTCCTGCAACCCGACGCCTGTGCCATGGCCACCGTCATTGGCGACGCCTCCACTCCCTTCTCCAAGCAAAGCCGCATGCATTGCATCGTTGTGCAGCATTTGATGCCACTCCACTGTTGGGTATTCTGCTTAACAAGAATCAATCTGACAACTTATCAAGATCACTGAGATATCAACAATCTAATTGGCCAGGTCGGCAAATATCAGGTGGGAGGTTTTCCGTTCAATAGAACGTTCCTTAATTCAAGAACCACCTTTCAATTTCCTTCCTTGGTTTAAGCACCAATTAGACTGAATCCAAGTCAGTCACAATATACTGTAAAGTATATCCCCTGTATAAAGGATTTAATCCACTTATACAGTTTCACTTAGACTGAATCTAAGTCAATCTCGATATACTATAAAGTATATCCCCTGTATAAAGGACTTAGTCCACTTATACAGTAATTGAAGTGAGGTACGCTTACAGCGAATCTCCTTAAGACAATTACGTCCCCCGCACCGGTGCTTACGGGATAATGGACGCTGGTCTCTCAAGATACAACACTTCTTCACGGTATTTGGACAGCACTACCAAATACCGTACGGTCGAACCGTAGTCAACCAGTACCTACACAGGATTAGCAAAACAGCGGTATAACGACAAATTTCAAATGAATATTTGTCTTACTCTTTTGGAGGAACACCCACTGTTGAGGACGTAGGAAGGTTGAAGAATTTTGGCAGAATCTCCTTTAGGAAGTAGCTTCGGATTCCCACTTCACTTGGAAGTCGCGGATTCCCACTTCGTTGGAAGTCACTTCTGGAAGTCGTGGATTCCCACTTCACTGTTGGAAGTCACCCTGAAGTCCCACTTCGCTGGAGCCCAGTTCAGAACGGAGTCAGAACTTTAGAGAGAGAGAGTGAGATCTTTCAGAAGAGAGAAAGGAATCTCAGTTTGGTGTGTCTGAGAATGAACCCCTGGGGCGCTTTTTATAGCGCTCCGGAGGGGTATTCTCGTCCGCCAATTCCCAACAGTTGCGACGGTTCGGACAGAACCGTCGCAACCGACCAACCGCTCTGTCGGTTTTCCGACAGCGGTTGGCGAACGGTCGGATTCGTTCGCGCGGGCGGACACCCGTTGGAGTTTTCGAATCCTTCCGCGGGCGAGTTGGATTAACGGCCCCTGATTCAAAAAGAGAACCAGGTAGGGAACTCAGATCAGACCACGGACCACGGACCACGGACCACCGAGCCCGAGCCCGCGGACCCAGACCCAGGCCCAGGCCCGAGCCCGAGCCCGGCACCGGCACCGGCCGGCCGGCCGCCGCCAGCGGCGGCGCGCGTGCGTGCACGTACGCATGTACGAGTATAGTTCCCTCCAATTCGCGCGCGAAAACTCCAAGTACCCAAAGGGCACACCCTTTGGTCTCATTTTTTCTCTATTTATACCCCATATACTTCCATCACATGGCCAATGTGGGACTAAATGTTTGTAGCTAAATTTAGTCCTTTTGGCTTTGAATTAGGCAATCTTTGGACTTGAATATCTCATTCATTCGAAGTCGGAATTGAACATGTAAATATACCACGTTCATCATAAATGGAAGGAGAACACACTCCAACCATCATCCGGTTGATTCGATCAACGGATCTCGCCATAATTCATCTCGAAGATTCACTTTTATATTCTTCAATTCCAACAATCCCCCACAATGAATGAGAGATTCAAGGAATGACACACAAAGAGACTGACTCTATTGTGTAAGGTACTTGAGAAAAGAAACTGCATAAGGATAGGTGAACTAGGTCTTGAACCTTCCATAGTGAAAGCTTTATCGGACTTACTGGCTAATCAGTGAACTAGGTCTTGAACTGTTAGCCGTTAATGTAAGTCAAGTCAACAAGCTTCACACAGTAACTTTCCAAATCAACTTTGGTTCTCTGTTGTGTCCGTTTTGGCCCTGGACATTCTTGGTTTCAGAGAGTATCTTTAGGGAATAACAGCCTCCATAGAAATTCCCAAAGAGCCGACCCAACTCTATACTCACATAGGTGATGGACCTATTAAGAGTAGTCTACTCTACTCCACTTGTTTAGTAACAAGATATAGGCATCATTAAAAGCGTTAAGCTTATCCTTAACCCACTTGTAGAAAAGCACTTATGTGCACCATAGGAATGGATTGGAGTCAAGCTCCCAAGTGCTTACTTGCTGAGTCAATCATAACTAGTTTTTCCTCTTGAACTTAGTCCGTGGGATCTCCAGTCGCTAAGTGAGGTTTCCATTAAGCTGACTCGGTAAGGTTAGGCTTTTAGACCCATTCCCCTCGATGCGCAGTTTATACGCTCTCCACTTAAACCTTTAGTAAGCGGATCCGCTAAATTATCCTTTGACGATACAAAGTAAAAAGAGATAATTCCATTTGAGAGCAACTGCTTCACGGTATTATGTCTACGACGAATATGTCTAGACTTACCGTTGTATATAACATTTTTTGCCCTAGATATAGCTGCTTGATTATCGCAGTGTATACATATAGCGGGCACTGGCTTTTGCCATAACGGTATATCTTCTAAGAATTGTCGAAGCCATTCAGCTTCTTCTCCAGCCTTATCTAAGGCTATGAATTCCGATTCCATAGTGGAACGGGCAATACATGTTTGCTTAGAAGATTTCCATGATACCGCTGCTCCTGCTAGAGTAAATACGTATCCGCTAGTTGATTTTGATTCCTCAGAATCTGCAATCCAATTAGCATCACTGTATCCTTCCAGTACAGGAGGATACTTTCCATATCTCAAGGCATATTCCTTGGTATGTGATACGTAACCCAATACTCGTAGTAGAGCGGTCCAATGTAGATCACTAGGATTGCTAGTATATCTACTTAACTTGCTTACAGCGTAAGCAATATCGGGTCTAGTGCAATTCATTAAATACATTAGACTTCCGATAATCTGAGAATACTCCAACTGGCGTATTCCAGTTCCTGTATTCTTGTGAAGGTGGACGTGTGGGAGAAAAGGATTTGTATTCTCTTTTATCCCATGATCCTTGAATCTTTCTATCATCTTATCCACGTAGTGAGATTGAGATAGACTGATTCCATCTGGTGTTCTAGTAATTTTAATTCCTAAAATTACATCAGCAACCCCCAGATCCTTCATATCAAAACTGTTGGATAATATTCTTTTAGTGGACTTAATAATCTCAATATTAGTCCCAAGTATCAACATGTCGTCTACATAAAGACAGACAATGATACATGCATCTCCAACTGTTTTCGTGTAAACACACTTATCGCATTCATTGATAGTGAATCCATCTTTGATCATGACACTATCAAATTTCTCATGCCATTGTTTTGGAGCCTGTTTTAAACCGTATAAGGATTTTACCAATTTACACACCTTGTGTTCTTGGCCCTTGACTTTAAATCCTTCAGGTTGCTCCATATAAATTTCTTCATTTAATTCACCATTTAAGAATGCAGTCTTGACATCCATTTGATGGATATCTAAGTTGTGTAATACTGCAATCGCAATCAACATCCGAATGGACGTTATTCTTGTTACTGGTGAATATGTATCGAAGTAGTCAAGTCCTTCTTTTTGCCGATAACCCTTGGCTACTAATCTAGCCTTGTACTTATCGATAGATCCATCGGGTTTTAATTTTCGTTTGAAAATCCACTTACACCCAATTGGTTTACTTCCAGGAGGCAAGTTTACCAATTCCCAAGTATGATTACTTAGTATGGATTCTATTTCGCTATTTATAGCTTCTTTCCACATTTGTGCTTCTGGGTTTGACATAGCCTCTTTAAATGTTTGAGGCTCGCTCTCAATAGCGTATGCTATGAAATCTGGACCAAAAGATTTTGAGATTCTAGATCTCTGACTTCTTCTTGGTTCAATTTCCGCATTTACAATTGGTTCCTCGGGGCTTTCGTCCCTGAACGCCATCTCGTGTGTTCTTTTCCCAGAAGTCTTATCTGCTTCCTGTTTGTACGGAAAGATATCTTCAAAGAACACAGCATCTCGAGATTCGATAATCATGTTTACATGAATATCTGGTATTTCTGATTTATGAACCAGAAACCTATAGGCACTACTATTCAAGGCATAGCCTATGAATATGCAGTCTATAGTTTTTGCTCCCAACTTAGTCTTTTGGGTAATGGTGCCAGCACCTTTGCAAGGCACCCCCACATTTTGAGGTAATGGTAGGAAGGTGACCTTCCATGCCATAACTCGAATGGTATAAGACCAAGTTTCTTGTGGGGTACTCTATTTAGAATATGATTTGCAGTTAATAGAGCTTCCCCCCACAAGTTCTGCGGAGCTCCAGAACTTACGAGCATGGAATTAACCATCTCCTTCAAAGTTCTGTTCTTCCGTTCAGCAATTCCATTCTGCTGAGGAGTGTATGGTGCTGTAGTTTGATGTATTATACCAAAACTAGCACATAACTCACTAAAATCATTTGATTCATATTCTCCGCCTCTATCGGATTTTAGAATCTTGATTTTCTTGTTGAGTTGATTCTCAACTTCGGCTTTATATGTTGTAAACATATTTATTGCCTCATCCTTACTGTTTAAAAGATACACATAACAGTATCTTGTACAGTCATCAATAAAAGTAATAAAATACTTTTTACCGCCTCTAGTTGGCATAAACTTCAAGTCACATAGATCACTATGAATTAACCCTAAAGGTTCTGTATTTCGATCTATTGAGTGAAATGAATTTTTAGCCAACTTGGCCTCAACACAAAACCTCACACTTGCGAATTTCTTCCAAGTTGAGTTTAGGAATATATCCCAGATTAGACAAGTTTTTCAAAGACTTGTAATTCACATGCCCTAATCTAGCATGCCACAGAATAGGAGACTCAAGCAAATAAACAGAAGATTTTCCTTTTATTAGCTTTGGGTACAAATACACGGACTTTTTATCAACCACTGCAACATTGGCTTTAAAAAGTCCATCAACAAGATAGCCCTTTCTCACATACATCCCTCCCTTAGTAAGTACAAATTTGTCAGATTCAAATACAATTCTAAATCCTTTCTTACTAAGTATAGATCCGGAAATCAGGTTCTTTCGGATGTCTGGAACATGAAGGACATCGTTAAGAGTAAGCTCTTTGCCCGATGTCCACTTCAGGATGACCTTGCCCTTTCCTTCAACCTTTGAGGAAGCTGAATTACCCATGAATAATTGCTCATCTTGCTCTAGCCTTTGATATTCTGAGAATAACAATTTCTCCGAGCAGATGTGCCTGGTAGCTCCCGTGTCTACCCACCAGTCTTTGTTATTGGTTGTCAGATTTACTTCTGACACCACAGCAGAAAGACTTGGTGATTCATGGTTGGTCATGTTGGCCTGTGGGTGGCTTTTCTTGTTCTTCTTTTGACGGCTGCGGCATTCATTTGCTTTGTGACCTTCTTTGTTGCAGATGTAACAGGTCCCTTTGAAGCGCATGGTTCTGCCGTCTTGAGCCTTGCCTTTGTACCCCTGGGAAGGCTTCTTCCTCTTCAAGCTTTTGGAAGTAGATGCTTTCCCCTTTGAGTCCTCGATCACATTTGCTTTTGCTTCGTAGGAGTTCTTGCTGCTCCTTTTCTCGGACTTGCGGTTGTCCTCCTCTATACGAAGCCTCACAATGAGATCCTCCAACTTTAGCTCCTTTCGCTTGTGCTTCAGGTAGTTCTTGAAGTCTCTCCACGCAGGGGGAGCTTCTCCACGATGGTTGCAACCTGAAAAGTTTCAGGAAGAATCATACCTTCGGCCTCTATCTCGTGCAAGATAAGTTGGAACTCTTGCACCTGACTGATGACAGTCTTGCTATCCACCATTTTGTACTCCAGAAATCGTCCAACGACGAACTTCTTGGTACCAGCATCTTCAGTCTTGTATTTCTTGTCAAGACTGGCCCATAATTTCTTTGCCGTAGTGATTGGACTGTAGACGTTATAAAGAGAATCATCCAGTCCATTAAGAACATAATTTCGACAAAGGAAATCACCTTGTGTCCAAGCATCGACTGCAAGGACTGAGTCCCGATCAGTTCCGGGTTCTGGTGGATCCTCCTGCAGGAATTTGGCCAGATGTAGAGTGGTCAAGTAGAAGAGCATCTTCTGTTGCCACCTCTTGAACTCTGTGCCATCAAACTTTCCTGGCTTCTCCGGCTTCGGGTTAGGAAGTGGAGTTGGCATCAAACTTTGGAGCGGTATGTTTGTTGCCTTGCTGGAGGTATCTTGATTTGTATCAGACATCTTCTGCAAGTTCAAGCAGAACTGAAGTTAGAACTTCAATAATAATTGTCTTAAGATTGTTGGGTATTCTGCTTAACAAGAATCAATCTGACAACTTATCAAGATCACTGAGATATCAACAATCTAATTGGCCAGGTCGGCAAATATCAGGTGGGAGGTTTTCCGTTCAATAGAACGTTCCTTAATTCAAGAACCACCTTTCAATTTCCTTCCTTGGTTTAAGCACCAATTAGACTGAATCCAAGTCAGTCACAATATACTGTAAAGTATATCCCCTGTATAAAGGATTTAATCCACTTATACAGTTTCACTTAGACTGAATCTAAGTCAATCTCGATATACTATAAAGTATATCCCCTGTATAAAGGACTTAGTCCACTTATACAGTAATTGAAGTGAGGTACGCTTACAGCGAATCTCCTTAAGACAATTACGTCCCCCGCACCGGTGCTTACGGGATAATGGACGCTGGTCTCCCAAGATACAACACTTCTTCACGGTATTTGGACAGCACTACCAAATACCGTACGGTCGAACCGTAGTCAACCAGTACCTACACAGGATTAGCAAAACAGCGGTATAACGACAAATTTCAAATGAATATTTGTCTTACTCTTTTGGAGGAACACCCACTGTTGAGGACGTAGGAAGGTTGAAGAATTTTGGCAGAATCTCCTTTAGGAAGTAGCTTCGGATTCCCACTTCACTTGGAAGTCGTGGATTCCCACTTCGTTGGAAGTCACTTCTGGAAGTCGTGGATTCCCACTTCACTGTTGGAAGTCGCCCTGAAGTCCCACTTCGCTGGAGCCCAGCTCAGAACGGAGTCAGAACTTTAGAGAGAGAGAGTGAGATCTTTCAGAAGAGAGAAAGGAATCTCAGTTTGGTGTGTCTGAGAATGAACCCCTGGGGCGCTTTTTATAGCGCTCCGGAGGGGTATTCTCGTCCGCCAATTCCCAACAGTTGCGACGGTTCGGACAGAACCGTCGCAACCGACCAACCGCTCTGTCGGTTTTCCGACAGCGGTTGGCGAACGGTCGGATCCGTTCGCGCGGGCGGACACCCGTTGGAGTTTTCGAATCCTTCCGCGGGCGAGTTGGATTAACGGCCCCTGATTCAAAAAGAGAACCAGGTAGGGAACTCAGATCAGACCACGAGCCCGGCCCGGCACCGGCGCCGGCGCCGGCCGGCCGGCCGGCCGCCGCCAGCGGCGGCGCGCGTGCGTGCACGTACGCATGTACGAGTATAGTTCCCTCCAATTCGCGCGCGAAAACTCCAAGTACCCAAAGGGCACACCCTTTGGTCTCATTTTTTCTCTATTTATACCCCATATACTTCCATCACATGGCCAATGTGGGACTAAATGTTTGTAGCTAAATTTAGTCCTTTTTGGCTTTGAATTAGGCAATCTTTGGACTTGAATATCTCATTCATTCGAAGTCGGAATTGAACATGTAAATATACCACGTTCATCATAAATGGAAGGAGAACACACTCCAACCATCATCCGGTTGATTCGATCAACGGATCTCGCCATAATTCATCTCGAAGATTCACTTTTATATTCTTCAATTCCAACATCCACTAACAAACCAAAATCCCAGCATCACTTTGTGTCAGTTGAGAAGGAAACATTATCCCTGATTCAAATGTTGTCCACTTTGAATGCGTTGCTCATCTCGTCCTGGTTCACGAAGTGCACACCAAGTGATCATATCCTTGTGGACATTGGAAAGGTTCTCGAGGACCGCAGTTCGTAGGCCTCAACGCGCACGTCGCCCGACTCCCTCATCTTCGGTACAGATATGCAATTCACTCTGCTCGCCCTAGTCGCAATCGCCCGACAACAACCGACTGCGCTCGTCTAGCCATGTCGCCCGACATCCCTTATCGTCGGCCCGGATCAGTGTCCACTCCGCTCGCCCTCGCCGCTGGCGCTCGACTGCGAGTCTAGCCCACTATGCCCGGTCCACTCTGCTCGACTGTGAGCCCACTCTGCACTCCACAGCAAGCCCAGTCCACCCTGCTCGACTGCGAGCCTAGTCCACGGCGCCCATCTGCGCCTGACTCGCCCTCCCTCGATTCTGCTCGACTGTGCTCATCTTTAAAATAAAGGGCGCGTGCGGTGAAAAGACTTAAATGCCCCCCCGTATTATTAACCTGAGGACTGCGATCTCATAAAAATGTCATGTTTCTGAGTCTTTATAGCACTGCGATAAGAGGACTGCGATCATGATCACAGTCCTCACAAAAATATCATATTTCTGAGTCTTTATAGGATCGCGATCATGATCACAGTCCTCTTTATTAGGACTGGGAATATGAGTGCATTCTTCACAAAAAATGTCTTGTTTTTTAGTCTTAATCGCAGTCCTCATAAAAAAACACAATTTTTCAGCCTATATTGGGACTGCGATAATGATCGTAGTCCTTGTAAAATACTCTAAATTTTCAATTAATAAAAGGACTGCGATCATAGTCACGGTCTTCTAATAAAAGACTGCGACCAAAGTCTCAGTCCTCATATCAACATCACCATCATCAGCAGCCCCTGTTCACCAACATCGAGTGATCCCCAATACTTTTTAAATAAATATCACATTGATCACAAACACAAACAAAACTCATCGTGAACATGAACAAATGAGATCTGCAAAAGGTCGATCTCAAAAAAATTTGTTTCGGAGGCTCAGCCCGACCCCTAGGAGGGGCTTACCACCCCCATCCAACTCCCACGTCAACCTTACCGTGAAGGTCGATCTGTCAATTACTCTGCGTCAGGTCTGAGTTGAAGGAAGAAAAACATCAAGGGAAATGAGGAAGTGTAAAAGACAAAATGAAAATATATAAAAAAGTGATAGTTGGAATGAATTAATTTAAGCTGACGTGGATGATGATGTAGCAAATAAAAATAAGAGGTGAGTTTTTTTTTTTATAATTATGAAAAAAAGTAAGTGGCCGTAGCGATTTTTTCTTTATTCTGCACTAATTTCTTTGTAAGCAAAAAAGTCTTTTTATTTTTATTTTTTTTGTTCTTTCTTCTCTGTTTGAACACACTCAAGTAAGATAGAAAATTCGTGAAATTTTTATTTAAAACAAATTATTTACTACTTGTCAAAAGTTTATTTACAAACAACCAAGATATTTTCAAAACGATAACCTGAAAATTTGAATAAGATTGTAAATAGACCCGATATATTCTGAATATTTTCTATGACTTTTTAAAACAAAGATATTTAAGGAACTCATTAATCCAACAATATTCAAAGTGTCCTTTTTTCTTTCTCTAAACAAAATGACTATTCTTCAGCAGGTGGTTTCGCCCTACTTTTTGCTACTTAAAAAAATAAACTATTTTGTAAATACTAATTAATCCATAATTACCATTTCCATACTTATTATAAAGTGATGAGTCACCAATAATGATACTTTTGGGTTTGCAAAATATTGAATTTAGAACATATAACTTAATTAATATTCCTCATCTTTCATGCTTGAGTTACACACAAAGGTCAAGCATTTCAGCTCCACAACCAGAATATTATGCTAAATCTGATACTATTTGAAAAAGCAATGTCTCAAGCAGTTCATGCACTAGCTGATTTGTTCTATTTTAATGCAGATTCCATAACACAACAAAATGTAAGAAAATGAAAATAGTATTTTCAACAAATACCAACAATAGATACTCACCAAACGGAGCTTAATCACAACAACAACATAAAATTTGTGACTAGCATCTTAACAACATAATTAGCAAAGTTTCCAGATGCTTTATGCATTGGAAATATTGGATATATATTCCATTTTGATCTTCTGCAACTTGGGGACAACTTCTTCCATCGCGGGCCTTTTTTTAGCCGATTCGTCTGAACAAGTTATGCCGAGTTCCATGATAGAAGACATACATGCCTGCATGGTAATTTGATCTTCACTATGACTCCCATTTCCAAACACATCTTTAAAAAGATTGCAGTCCACAATTTCGAGCAGAGCTGCAGGATTTGCCTCACATACCCATCGTCTCAGGCTTGATTCCCGGCAAACATAGGATCAGTAGGCTTCTTCCGTGTGAAGATTTCTAGCAACAGTACTCCAAAGCTGTAGACATCCCCCTTTCTTGAAACTCTTCCTGTCGATGCATACTCTATTCCACATGCCAAAACGTACAACAAATTAAACTATTTGGTATTGAATTTTAGACGAAATTAAGCATGTAAGTTTAATTACCTGGAGGTATGTAACCAATAGTCCCTCTTGCGCTTGCTGAAGCTACACTACGGCCATCACCAGCCAATAGTTTTGCAATCCCAAAGTCGCTCACATGTGCAGTCATGTCTTCATCGAGAAGGATGTTGCTCGGCTTCAGGTCAAAATGCAGGATAACCTGAGAAAGGCGATGATGGAGGTACTCAAGAGCTGAAGCCACATCGATTACGATGGTAATCCTTTGAAGTAGATTCAAGCAGTAGTTGTGGCAGTAGAGCCATCTTTCAAGGCTTCCATTGGGCATGAATTGTAGGACGAGTGCCTTGAAGTCCAGGTTGGAACAAGTGCTGATTATTTTAACAAGATTTCTGTGACGAACCATGCGCAAAGCGCTACACTCGGCATCAAAACTCCTCGAAGCTCCATCAGCTTCCAAGTTCAAGACCTTTATCACGGTGAGCAACCCATCATCTAAACATCCTTTGTAGACAGACCCAAAGCTCCCACTTCCCAGTAAGTTTGCCTCGCTGAAATTTTGGGTGGCACGAACAATTTCGTGGTATGAGATCAATCTGTAGTTATCAACCGATAGTGCAGTTGTAGGAGCTGGACTCTGAATTTGCTTCCGTTGTGATCTTAACAAGAGGCAAATGCAAGCAAGAAGGACTATTGTGAAAGCAATAGCAGGAAGAATATACTTAAGCAAATGCACTCTTGTGCCCGGATTAGTAGCCGTGCAAGGTGGCAAGCCTAGGTTGGGTGCTCCACAAAGTGCCGCATTCCCCATCAAAGTCGCTATAGTAGGATTCCGAAATGCTCCCCTCTTTGGAACCTCTCCTTCCAACTTGTTGAAAGATAGATTTATACTGTTGAGATACCGGAGATCGGCCAAGGAGTCAGGTATGACTCCTGAGAGATTGTTGCATGAAAGGTTCAAAACCTCAATACTAATAAGATCACCAAATGAGGGAGGAATGCTACCATCGAATGAGTTGTTTGAAAGATCCAAGATACTAAGCATTTGGAGCTCCTTTAAAGCATTCGGAATGTTACCCGAGAGCTGATTTACCGATATGTTCAATGTGTACAAGATCTTCAAGTTCCCAACTGCTGGAGACAAAAATCCACTAAGAAAATTTTGTGACAAATCTATGTCAATTAGACGAGTCAGATTCCATATGCTATGAGGAATTCCTGAAGATAATACATTGGTACCCAGTGTCAAGTGTTCAAGTGCACTGATATTTCCCAATGAGTCAGGTATGGATCCAGAAAGACTGTTCAAAGAGAGGTCTAGCTTGATCGCGATTCTTAATCGGCCAAGTTCGTGTGGGATGGACCCATATATCTTGTTATCATCCAGGTCTAGAACCTGGAGCTTTTCTAGCATTTTGATTTCGGAGGGTATGGTTCCAACTAGCTCATTCGAGCCCAACTGTAGAACCTCCAAACTAGATAGATTACTCAGTTCAACAGGAATTTTTCCCATGACATGATTTCCATAAAGAGCAAATACAGAAAGACTCGTTGAGAGATTACCTATGGTATTGGAAGAGAACCATTCAGCTCATTTAACGACAAGCTTAAAGCTTGTAAATCCTGCAGTTGGAAAGAGATCCTATTGAAGTCCAGCCCACCGGTTAACTCATTCCCACCTAACTCCAAGGAGATAAGGTGAGGCATATTCCCGAAGTTCACATGTATGGACCCCGAAAGTTTGAGGTGTCCCAACTGAATAATAGTGAGGGATGACATATTCGAGAGGAAGATTGGTATTGAACCATTTATACCATAGTTATAATTAAGAACTAGGAATTGGAGATTCACAAGACGACCCAACTCCTTAGGAATATTCCCATGGATAGTGTTATTGCTTAAGTCCAATTCAAGCAGATTTGTGAGGTTGCCCAAAGAGGCTGGTATTTTACCTGTGAGATTGTTCATTCCAAGACATAGAAGTCTAAGCTGCTTCAAATTCCCCAGCTCTGAAGGAATGTTTCCACTGAACTGGTTGAGAGACAAGGAGAGCACACGAAGATGGTAGCAATGAAAAATTCCAAATGGAATGTTTTCACTGAGATGATTATCTGACAGACTAAGATTTTGAACTCGAGGAAGCATTGAATGGATGAAGGTAAGATTCGAGGGGAGAGTTCCTGACAGATTGTTATGAACAAAATATAGATTAGTTAGTAAAGACATGTTGAAAATGGCAGGTGGTATGGTACCGGATAGCCCGTTGCTCTGGAGAACAAGGGTCTTGAGGCGAGGCATCTGGGCAAGAGATTCAGGGATGGAGCCGAAAAGGCTGTTGTTTGAAAAGAAGAGGTAGGAAATAAAGGAGAGGTTTGCAATTTGTGGAGCAATTGTTCCGTAGAGCGGCAGGTTCACAATCCTAATAGCGACGACTCTTTGCCTTCGTCGGCTGCATGAGATACCAGTCCAGGTGCAGAAAGAGGTGTTGGTGGTCCAGTTGGTGGACAGGATGTGGTATGGGTCACTGACACGGGCCTTGAAGGCCAGCAGTGCCGAGAGGTCGGTGAAGTTGTTGTGCTTCACCGCCGATGAAGTTGAGGGAAACAACTGAGAGAGGAGCACTAAATGCACGACGGAGAAGAGAATGAGATGAAACTCCATTGAAAATAGATTGTGATTAGGGAACAATGCAAGTAAAAATAGACGGAGTACCAGAATTTATAGGCAGGGACACATACATTATTCTTTGTCCCGGTCACACATATGCAGCTCCATGTCATGCAGCACCAGCTCCAGTCACCAGCATGATACTTGCCAACCATTAGCTCCAACATCTACGAACACATAAATATCAAATTTGAAGAATATTAGAAAATCAAAAAGAAAATTAAGAATTTCCATATATTAACTGCAGCAAGTCTGAAAGAAGAAAAACTGGAAAGAGAGTACATCAACTTCTATGAACACATGCACACAGAACATAGGGCGTTTTTATTTCAACGTAAAAATCCGTAAGTCGCAAGTGGCAATTGCGACTTACGACTTGCAGTATTTATTTGAGTCGTAAATCATAAAATGCACTTGCATCTCACTTACAATTCACTTGCAACACAAACAATTAATTTTGTGGTCATGAAAATCTCACTTATAACTCACTTGACAAATAGTTAATTTTGTAATCATGCAAATTTGTATTAGATTAAAATTTTAATTATTTAATATTTGATATATTTAATTTTTAATATTTTTTATTTTTACTAATTTTATTTTTAAAATTTTTAATATTTAATACATTATATTTTTAATATATTTAATTTAATTTTTAATTATTTAATATTCTATATTTTAACATTTACTATTTTAAGTATTTATTGGCATTTTTAATATTTTTAAATCACCATACAGTTAATTTTGTGGTCAATTTTTCTACTTACGACTTACACATTACGACAACCAAATACCGTAAAAATAATATATTTTTTCGCTTACAATTTTACATTACTAACCAAATACTGTTAAACTTACTTGTATGTTTATAACTGTAAACGAGTTTATCACTTACGAGTTACTGCCACTTACAACAACATAAACTGAGAGCACATAAATCAATATTTATAAAGCAAACTGTGTTGCATATACCACCAATTATTGCTGGGAGAAAAGAGGAGAAAATTATGGTGGATTAGATATAAGGGACCTTCAGCCCAACCCAATCCCGATCCTTGCCCAAGATAACCTGACCCTGGCCCAAGATATATAATGATGTATATAATGTGTTAAATATGAGCACATGTACTCCTATTGTGAAGTCATATCGTGTCAAAGACACCATAGTGTACATAACACTTCTTGTTGTATCTTTGCTATTTCGGGTGTAGTTTTCAAAATTGGTGTGCCATCATGCCATGTTGTGTCAATATCTGTATGTGTCCATGAACATGTCTTAGGGCCTGTTTGTTTAGAGGAAGAGAGAGGGAAGACGGGAGCAAGCCAGTGATAGGCTGATACGTGACGCTTCCTCTCTCCCCCTCTTGTTTGTTTGCTGGAGGAAGAAACTGTCTTCCTTCAGCATGGCGCCCAGTCAACAGAAAGAAGGAAAGAGTTTCTTCCCCTCAAATTCGCTGGATGAGAGTCATGAGCATGCGGATCTAGGCTCGATTGAGACAGGTAAGAGAAGAGAGAGATTCAGGGTTTTTTGTTTCTGTTTTTTTATTTTTTTTCTCTTTCTTCATTCTTCTCATAATCAAACAACAAACTTGAAGAGGGGAAGAACTCCCCTCTTCATTTTCTCTTCTCTTCCCTTCTTCCTTTCTTTCTCTCTCTTCCAGCAACCAAACAGGCCCTTAGATTATGGAGTATAAGATACACTTATAACATATAGTACAATTTCTATATGTGAAATCTATGATATGAAGGAATGACACTTCCTCCACCAAATTGTTGCCACACATGGGCCGATAAGATATGTACGACCATTTCTACCTAACACTTACAGTCTAAACCTTAATCACCTTAGAAATGCGTCCAAAATGAAGTGTGCTATGTAGGGGTGCCATCGGATACAGAATATCCGCAGATATCTACCTCCGAATCCTCCTCCAACTCTGATACAGATATCATTTTTTCACATCCGTCAATATATGTATCTGTATCCGAAGGTTAGTACAGATACAGATATGGTAAAGGCAGTATCCGATTCGTATCCGATCCGATATCCAAAAGTTGGGTGCTTGATAATGATATTCGTATAGAAGAGACTATTTTTCAATGGAATGAGACAATAGATTTTGATATTTTGAGTTGGTGAAAAAGTAATAGTGAAAAGTATCTGATTCTTATAAGAGTAGCACGAGATATTTTGGCTATTTCGACCTCAATCGTGACATTCGAATCGGCATTAAACACCGAAAGTCGTGTAATCAATTACTATAAAAGCCAAATGACAATGAATACAGTGCAAGCATTGATATGTACACAATAATATCATAATATTATCACATTTTATATTGTTGTAGATGAGATAAAAAATAATATAAGCATATCCGTTTAGTTTATCCGTAACTGTATTCTTTTTTATATATTTGATTAGTATCCGCATTTGATCCGCTAATATTCAATCTGTATCCGATATCCGATTTTTGCAGATATAGATATCATTTTTTCACATCTGTTAATATTCGTATCCTTATCCGTATCCAAAAGTTGAGTGTGGATGCAGATATGATAAAAGCAATATCCAATCCGTATCTGATCCGATAACACCCCTAGTGCTATGCCCTTTGACAAAAGCTAATTTCTTTATATATTATTTTGTTATTTTGGCTTCCATATAAAAAAGCAACCCAAATATTCTTTTATGAAGTATAAGTTATCATATATTCATAAAAATACACATATATGGTTGTGTTCTCATGCCATGCCTGAACAACCTCTATAATTTTATTTTATAGTTAATAAAGATAGTCCTTCATGTTTTAACATGGTTTCAGAACCATGTCCCTAAGCGGCAATTGATCTTCTCTTCCCTTCAACCAATCTTCTCCGCGACTTCTTCTTCTTATTTTTTTTGAGATAAAATCGTGAGGTTAAAAAAATCCGACGATAAAAACTTAATGAAACATTTTAAAAAAGAAGGGTACAAAAACACACATACACAATTTGATTCTTCAAAAGAATAGGATAAAGAAAAAAAATGAAGCCTCCAACTCTCCCTCAACAAAGTCATGGCTTCTCCCCTCCACCGCATTTGCAACATTTGCAGTTCAGACCCGTCTATCCGGATCTCCAGCCAGCATCGAGATCCGGTCAACCTGTGCCCAGAAACTCTACTGCTAAAGTTGTGTGACATCCCCTCTACCGCAGTTGCAGTATTTGCAGATCAAAACTGGCCAACTCTTGGTCAGCCACCACTGAAACAGTGTCTGTAGCTCTAATCTGGTCACCTCGTGACCAGACTTCATGGTATGTCCCACTACCACAGCTGCAGTACAAATCTGACTACCTCCAGACGATCCTCCATTCAATCACTCTAACCAGCCCTTGCCCATATTTGAGAGCTATGCCAGAATCTCTTACTCTCGTCGACCCTTTGTCTGGATCTGAGAGCTCCACCAAAAACCCTTTACTCTCACTGGCCCTTGCCCGAATCTGAGAGCTCTGCCAGAAACCCCTTACTCTCACTGGCCCTTGCCCGGATCTCAGAGTTTAGCAAACCCTTAGTCTTTCCTGCCCCTTTGTTTGCAATTGTTGTAACCTCAACGAAGTTGGGTGTCCAATATGTTCACCATAGGCAGGTGTTGTAGCACCGACACGTACTACAGCACCAACGGCTACTCGCTCCGGTGTGGGCCCAGTAAGTCACATGTTGGATCTGCGATAGGCCGATGGCGCCGCTGTCGAGCCCATATGCTTTGTCCCCCATGACCTCATCTTCGCTATCGACAACAACAACCTTGACATCCAAACATGCCAGAAACCTTCATCATTGTCGGTTACGTCATTGCTGACCTCATCACTTGGGGCCTAGATCAGGCTGGATCCGGCCAAAAACCCCACGCCAAGGCTGGATCCGACGCTCAGGTCTTCGACAGCCAAATGAACATCCACCGAAAAGACTGAGCCAAGCTTCAGCACCCCCAAGCCAAGCCCAATTCCCCTTGAAATCAACCCAACCCCTTACTTGCCCACTTGCCCATCCTCGACGCACCAAGAAGAGTTATTTCAGTCCAGCACCCTAGTAGTAGCCCTAGGCAAGCACCTATGATTGTTGAAGAGCCATCATCATCGTAGCTCCAGATCCAGCTGGCATCATCCACCGCGGGGTCGACTTCAGTGTTGTCCACCCCTTCGGCATCGTCCACCATGGCCAGATCTAGCCTCCACCCTGATATCTGGCCGTTGTCATCCACAGTAGGGTCGGATCTCAGCGTCATCCACCATGGCTGGATATGGTCTTCGCTTACCAATAATAATTCTTCCTGTCAACTTGTAAAAGTTTGCTGTCTGTTCTCTTTTGAGAATCGTCATGGAGCCTTTAGTAACTTTGATTGCTCCATCTGCACTAGAAAACTTGTACCCTCGAGCTTTCAAAGCTCCGAATGAGAGAAGATACTTCTTTAAATGTGAAATGTGTCGAACGTTCATGAAAGTTCGAAGCTGTCCATCAAACATCCTCATACGGATGTTGCCAATGCGAACAGTCTTACACACGACATCATTTCCCATCAGGACAGAGCCTCCATCATAAGACTTGTAAGTACTAAATCACTCCTTTTTTGGGCACATGTGATATGTGCACCCTGAGTCAAATAACCAAGCATCTGAGTATTTTCTTTTTCTTAACTCAGCCATCAAGACATCACATGAATGCTCATCTGTTTCTTCGACAACCCCAACTTGTTCTGACTTTCCACTGGTGCTACACCAATCAGAATTTTTGCTACCTTTCCTCTTCAGCATTTTCTTATATTTCATACAATTTTTTTTGATGTGTTCTGGTTTCTTACAAAAGTAGCAAGAGAAACTGCCAAAAGCCTCTGAATCCCTTTTGGGCCCCCTACTCTTTGATCTTTCCCTTTGGCCCTTGACAAATAATCTTGAGGCCTCCTCTGAAGAATCTGTCTTCTTCATTAGCTCGTTGTTCTGGAGCATCTGCCTAACATCTTCTAACTCTAAGGTTTCCTTACCATACATGATGGTGCTTACCAAGTGGTCATAACTTGATGGAAGAGAAGAGAGTAACAAAAGAGCTTTGTCTTCTTCTTCTAACATAACCTCTAAAGCTAATAAGTCGCTTAAAATTCTATTAAAAGTATTGAAATATTGTAAAATAGACGTACCTTCCTTCATCCGAAGGCTGTATAACTGCTCTTCATAAAGAGCTTGTTCGACAAACTCTTCATCATGTAAAGACTCTCCAGCCTACACCAAAAATCAGCAGTTGTCTCCCCGTTCATCACGTTGTAAAGGACCTCATCTGATAGGCACAATATGATCATCGCCTTTGCGCGAAAGCCGATATCGTTTCACTCGTCATCCTCCATTTTTGATGGCTTCTTCTCAATACCAAGTAGGGCCTTGTGTGTGCTCTCCTTCACGAGTAACGATGTTACTCGCATCTTTCACAACAGAAAGTTGGACCTCCTGTCAAATTTCTCTACCTCAAACTTGGTTGTCGTGATCGTCTTGCTAGCCATCGCTCTAATACCAGTTGTTGATGATCTGTCACTGATCAAACAAAAGAGAAACACCGAGTTGAAAACTCGACAGCGGAAGCATAGAAGATCTACCACTAGCAAGCAATCACCACACAACCAAAGAATACAAGATTTAATGTGGTTTGACAATGTGCCTGCATCCACGGGGAGGAGGGGAGAAATCTTTATTGAAAACAGAGAAGAAAATACAAGAGTTATAAGGAGATCTCTCTCTCACAACTCTCAATGGTAGAAAACAGAATTTCTCTTGAATTCTTGACACACCTTCAAAAGGCCCCCAAGGGTTTATATAGGTACATAGGATGATCTTAGTCCAACACGAACTCAAATCAACACCTTCTCATAGAAATAGGAAAGTTGTATCCAAACAAAAAAGGAGACAAATCTGTATTAGAAAACTGCCAAAACTTGAATTTTTCTCCAATGAGTATGAGAAACTCCAAATACTAACAAGGGTTTCACACTCAAATTAGAATAGAAACCTTTCAATTGAGAGAAATATCCAAATTTTCATTGACCAAAATATTAGTTACACTCTTATTTGACTCATGCCTATATGTAGACTTACATAGCATTAATTCTCTTTCAGAACCCAGCATTAATTCTCCTCTCAAAAACCCATGTGGCGCTAAAAGAAAACAAAACTAAATAAAATAAAGGAAAAACACACTAGACTCAACATGAATAAAAAATACAGACGTGGTCTTGAAGCTAAAACCAAATAGTTGTTGCTGGATATATAGTTGTAAATCAATGCATGGCGGTAGTTCGATGCCTCCTGCGCTGATACATGTGTTGATACTTACGCTTTGGGCGCACGTGTGCTTGGATGTCCTCATCACGTATTCATAATATATACATATTTGATTAAGAATTATATGTATTAGGCTAAAATTAATACAAGGACACGCCAACTTTTGAGTGGGAAAAATGTCCAGCATATCATAGCCTCGGAGTAGTCTCCCCTTCACAAACGTTGAGCATTATAATCCCCTATCCTAGCTACTATCAAAGACTTCGTGAAGGTTTCACGCACACCCCCATCCATCACCCCTGTCCCCCTGCAAGTCAGCTAACCACTTTGCAAGTGGAGGATCCACACAATTCCAAATGTTTACCTGCACTTAATGGACTGTGAACAACCCCATTATAATTCCCTTCCTCACGTTAGCTTTTTGACATTTTTACCTGGACTATGAAACAGCCCCCATCCAATCTCCTTGTTCGCCTTGGCATCTACTCCTCGTGGACCATAGAGGCACCTCCATTTGACGAAGAAAGAGGAATATGTCATGTATTCAAAAAGATTTGTCTCCCAAATTGGATTTTGAGATCTTAAATTTCTTTAAGAATTTTTTGTAATTATTTGAGATCCTGGCTGATCCTAGTACTCATTTGACCAATTGGCTAGTCTTCATTTTTTTAAAAAAAAAGTTAATTGGCTGGATTTCTTTACTAAGAATTATTCATTGACCCCCCAAATAACATAAAAGTAAGCATAAACTTGACGATGTTATCTCAATAACCAAACCATAAGCCAACGATCTGAAACAAACAACGTTTACTAAAATGGTCCACTGAGAGAGGGATTGAGACATCAAATTCCACAAGACTTCGTTACGACAAAGTCAGGCAGACCCCTCATTCCCTCGTTCCATCTTTAATCATAACCGGTGAAACCTTCTTTCTTGAAGAGGATCGATCCGTGTCACTATGAACAGTCAGTATCCAACAACATTCCTCATGTTGGAAAATTTGGTCTAATAATTTATAGCTCCGCTCATGGTAGAAGAACCTGTGAGCGCTTCAGGAATAAGCCTCAATAACAAAGCTCACAAGATTAAGATATTTCAAAAAGAGATTTGTGGAAAGAGGTTGGCAAACTATTTGAGATTGCTTTTCTTATTTGATCTGGTGGCTAGGTTTAATTACTAAAAATAAGTTAGAAAAAGGATAAAGGAACCAAATTTAAGAAAAAAGAAGGGACACAAACACATTTTTCTTAATTTTAGCAAATATAAGAACACTTGGGAGCTTAATTAAAAAGAAAATACATATTTTTTGAGTTTCTCTTCATCCTTTTTTTAATATTTTCTACATTTGAAAGCACTCCCCTCCTCCTAAATACATACTTTTAATGGTAGTTCCCCTTTTATGAAATTCCCTTAATCAAATAACACCTTAAGGTTTTCAGATTAGAGATAAAATTTATATTAATTAACCCTCTTCTTCATTAAACCCTGTTTTCCTAGTAATTAGTGAGGGCTGAAACCAGTGTGTGTTCCACGTTTGGAGTATATTTATCTCTAATTTAGATCAAAACGTATTTGCATGTTGAGTCAAGTTTTATCTCGAAATATGTTTATGATTGAGAAATCAGAAACTATAGATTGAAATGCAAACTTAGACTCAATGAGCCATCCTTTAAAATTTTAGCCACATTTTGCATTTGGGAAATACCTACTTAAGTTATACATGCAGTCATCAAACCTACAACCATGAAAATCCACTCAGTGGCAAAGTTCTTTCACAGTGTGAAAGAGGTCTGAACCTCAAATTTTGCTTGCACAAGCTATAGCCTATCTTTCATTTTAAAAAATAATAATAATAATAATAAATACTAAATTTTTTTCAACCATGATATTGTAACAGAATTAAATCTAATAATTAGTACTACAAATTGCTTGTATTGAGACAATTGAATTGGTGCAATATCTGTACCCAAAAAAATATCTTCATTATCTTCAAAATTGACTTGCAGCTTCGCCTTCTAAACAGGAAGGGCTAGTGAATTGATGGTTGACCTTTTTTTATTTTTCTTCTTTTAAGAGAATGATCATAGCCTGATTTCATTAATCAACTAAAACATAAAATATAAGGTGAGATAAAACTTGTTTGGTTTGATAGAAGGGGGAGGAAAAGGTATAAGTGAGAAATGAGGATGGAAATATGAAAGTGTAGTGAAAAATTGAGATCTGTACAATTCTCATTTAACTGTAATATGAAAGTGTAAGTGGAAGAGTATATTGTGTTTTTCGGTGTTTGGTTAGTCATGTGGAAGTGGAAGTGAAAAAGTTGACCACAAAATAATATTAAATTAAATGTTAACTCTGAAATAACGTTTTTGAACTGTAATTGAACTACAAATAAGATTTACATGACATCAAAATTTAATAAATTAAGTTACAACTTATTACAAGTGAGATTTACATGAACAAAAAATTAATTGTAGCACCCTCAAAGTGAGAAAATGATAATATAAAAAAGATGTGTAAAAAGAAAATGGGCTTTCTGATTTCCCATTTTCGATTTGACATAAACAAAGGAAGTGAGAAATGGGTCCACTTTCATGAATCCAAACATGTGACGATAAGAGGAACTGGGAAAATTTTGGAGATGACCAGTGCCCGATAATAGCACTCTGGATTAATGCTTAGCGTTACAATTATTAACATGTGACAAAACAGGAATTATATTTGTTCAGAAATGGATACTACATGTTACTCACTAAATGAGCAAAATGATGATTCCAAAGTTTGCTGTGGATTTTGAAGATGAGAAGGTAAAAATGAAATGAAAGAACAATTAAGCAATATGGTGTCCAAGATAACAAGACAACTAGATCTGTGACAGAGAACATAAAATAGCTTGAAACGAAAGTACAAGTTCAGTCTTGGTGTTAACCTATAAGGGACTATATCTTTATTATTGTTCATTTGTATATATTTATTTTAGTACATATTTTTATAGTCTTGTACATGTTGTTGTTATTCAACTGTCTTTTATTTTCAGTTTTAAACTTATTGTTATTTTGTACACGCCCTATTTATATGCACGAGCACTTTCCTTTTTCTTATACACTCATTAGGTCGCTTCTGATGATCCTGTATTCGCACGTCCAGGATTTGGGACATCTTCTTATATTATTCAGGTGTTTGTGTGATCGTAAGCTTCGCGAGGAGTTAGGATTTCTCTCTTTTTTTATTCTGGTATTCTTACCACTTTTTATTCCTATTTCTGTACTTTTTTTGATTCATGTATATCAGATTCAGTTTTTATTCCAGTTCTTCTTTTGCATAATATCATGTGTGGATGCTTATATATCATATTGTAGTGATATTGATTTACCGTAGTAGATTTTTATAACTTGTTCAGGTTATTTTATGCTTAGCGTGTATACAGGGGTATTCTTCTTGCGTATATATGTTGCCGACTCTTGTCGCGACTCCGTTTCTGTGTATTTTGAGAAGAAGGGCGTGATAGTGTTTTGAAGCGTCCACATTCTCTAATTGAATTCCCATCAAAGTAATCACCAAATAATTGTCTAATAAGTACTTTACATGAAATATACTAGTCATCCATAAACATGAACTAGGCTAGTCACTAGGCTCAGACAAGTCACAGTCTAAAGCATACCACAATCAGTCCGGACTTTAAAACAGTAAACAATCTACACATGAAATGATAGGACAAGAATATCTCAGTAACAACCACAAAGTCTATATATGTCTAGTATCCAGAGTATCTAACTTATCACTACTAAAATATTCACTTTCCCACAATATAGTAATCTGTGATTTTTACTCTACTGTATATCTGTATAATTTACAAATTAGCTAATCTGATCTGCTCCCCTGTCTCTAGTAAAATACTATTCCAATAAAAGTCACTGACCGATTCAAGCTTGAATAGATCCAATAATTTAATATGTAAGAAATCGATAAATGGAAACATGTACTACCCAGTATAAAAATATCATGTCCACATTTATTAAACATTAATGGTATATTCAATTCATTCTCCATCCTCAAGTCAATCTTCACTCAATTATAATCCACTGGTAGGCCCCAGCATAATAGACCCGATATATCAATGATGCAACAGTCTTATTAATTAATCCTCAAATTTATAATTTAATTTCTCATCCAGTTATTACTAAAAGAAAAAAACAAGACTAATGCTCACTTGCCTAGAATGCTAAATAAATTATTAACAGTGTAAATGACATATCAATAAAACAACATCAAGGCATCATGATGTAACAATAATTGCCGGCATGAACAGAATAATATAGAAATCATATATACATTAGCATGACACATTGAAATGTTGAATTTAAAATAGATTAATAAACCAACACTCACATGAAATGATGTGGTTTTGGAACTAAATCGTCGTCTGGTCTTTACTGCACGAACTGATACTGATCTACAGATCATCTCATGAATCGGTCTTCGAATCGCCATGGTATCGAGTCCATAACGAACATAAATCCAGATTGGGTCTGGGTCTTCTGTTACCGGGTTCGGAGCGTACAAACAGGTCTGTATCGCTGTAACATATAACCAACACATATAGCCACACATACACATAAATGCACATGTACACACCTCCTATACATACATACATACATACATACATATATATATATATATATATATATATATATATATATATATATATATATATATATATATATATATATATATATATATATATATATATATATATATATATATATATATATACACGAGTATACACATACATACACATAATCATGCATACACCCAAACATTCACAATACTCACACACTTATAATCATGCATACATTTATACATACATACATACACACTCTAACATAAACTTATACAACAAACATGCACATCTCCATGCACACGTAACACATATCCTCAAATGTACCATCACATAATAAATTATGCACACCCAATCACAAATAAAACATACATAAATACAGACATAATAACATAAAAATAGAGAGGAAGAGAGGGCACACTCAGGGTGCAGGAGGAGACATGACCCAGAGAAGGCCGCGACGAAACTCGCTTGAGGAGGCGGAAGCCACGGAGAAACTCATGGCCGGCCATGGAGAGTTCGACGATAGAGGAGGTAGAGGCCGCGAGAATGTTGGGGTGTCGCGAGCTGCCGTCAGTGTCTCGCTAGAGAAAAAAGAGGAGGCCGTATGGTGGGTTGGGGCTGCCAGCAAAGGAAGGAGGAGAAGATGATGTTAGGGTTTGGTTTAGGATTAGATGTTTATATAGGAGATATTAATTGGTTATGATTATATAGTTAGAATTGGTATAATTTAAGATTAGATGGTTAGGATTAGGAGACAATGAGAGATTAGGTTAGTTAGAATTTTTATTTAATTAAGATAACTATAAAATTTAGTAATTAGGATATATGAGGATTGGGTTAGTTAAGATTTACATTTGATGGATAGGATTAGATAGGATTACATATAGGGAGAGAGATATAGGGTTAGTGATTAGATAGTTAAGATATAGAATTACATAGTTAGGATTTAGGATTTAGTTGATAGGATAAGGATTAAAATAGTTTAAAGATTAGTTATGATTTTATTTTGAAATAGAATTAGTTGAGATTATGATTTTGAAAATAGGATTTAGATTTGGGTAAGTTAGGATTAGATATGACTTTGTTAGGATTTGAATTTGAGATAGATTAAAAATAGATATTGGGTAATAGGTTTTGGTTTGAGTTTTGACTCAAATAAAAGAAAAATAGAAGGAATGAAAATGAGCTCATGGCACGGGTCAAAGAAAAATAAAAGAGAGATAGGAAATGGATATAGGCTAATGGGTAAAGGTAAAGCATATGAAAATAGGTACTTAGGTTTGGATTAGGCTTAGGATAAAAAATAAGAAAAAGGAAGAGAAAAAGGAAGAGAAAAATAGAGGGCAAGAAGTGAGCTTGTCTAAGAATAATATAGAAAATAAATATCAATAATATTAATAGTGAGAATAATAACAATAATACACAAAGATATTAACAATAACAATAATAATAATTACCAATAGTAATAACCATAATAATAGTATATAACAACAATAATAATTAACACAAATATATGCAATAAAAATATTATTATTCATTATTAAATTTTGTATTTTAAAAATAGAGGTATTACAACAGCCATGGAGCAAGAGATGGAGTTTTTGGATTGAAACTAAACATGAACGTTAGTTGATCTTCCAAAGGACTCTAGGTTACAGATAGGTCTTTCGCAAGAAGGACAATGAGCAATACAAAGTAAGGTTAGTTGCCAAAGGATATGCTCAGAAGGAGGGTATTGACTACAATGAGATTTTCTCTCTTGTAGTCAAGCATACATCTGTTTGGATGTTATTGGCGATAGTTGCTCAGCTTGATATAGAGTTAGAGCAGATAAATGTTAAAACAGCGTTTTTGCACGGTGAGCTAGAGGAGAAGATATATATGAAACAAGCTGAAGGTTACACATTCAGAAAGGTAAAGAAAATAAGGTGTGTCTTCTAAAGAAGTCCATCTATGGACTTAAGCAGTCTCCCAGCCAGTGGTACAAACAGTTTGACTCTTTCATGATCAAGGCCAAATACAACTGATGTGAGTATGATAGTTGTGTCTATTTCAAGCAGAGTGATGATCTGACATATTTGTTGTTATATGTGGATGATATGTTGATTGCTGTGAGAAACAAGACTCCTGTTCAGAAGGTTAAAGCTCAGTTTAAGAAGAAATTTGACAAGAAGAATTTGAGAGAAGCCAAGAAGATCTTAAGTATGGAGATCACTCGAGACAGAAGCATAGGCAGACTTTGGCTATCTCAAGAGAACTATGTTCTCAAAGTGTTGGAGAGATATAACATGGCAGAAGCCTAGGTTACTACAAGATTATATTGATGCAGATTATGCAGGAGATCCTGATCAGCGAAGATCTACGGCGGGCTATGTGTTCATAATAGCTGAGTGCGTCATTAGTTGAAAGGCAGAGTTGTAAGATATAATTGCTCTTTTAACGATAGAAGCGGAGTACATGGCTGCAGTTGAGCCGTCAAAGGAAGCTTTTTGGTTGAGAGAATTAGTTGAGACCTTCATTATCATACATGATTCAGTTCAGATTCATTGCGACAGCCAAAGTGCTCTTCATCTCGCTAAAAATCACATGTATCACAAGCGGACGAAGCGCATTGATGTGAGATTTCACAAGATACGTCAGTGGATCGTGAATGATAAGGTGATCGATTTGATAAAAATCAGCACGAAGAAGAATCTAACGGATATGATGACGAAGACTATCCCGGTGGAGAAGTTCAGAGCATCTCTGAACTTCATCAAGATTCTCCAAAGATAAAGTGATAAACGGGTTCTTGGGAAGGAGCCATGTGAAATCACAAAAAGGGGGAGAAAGGAAGACGAATGAAGCAGAGATCAATTTCTACAGAGGGACTCAATGAACATGAGTCAAGGTGGAGATTGTTAGTATTTGAAGTGCCTCATATTCATTGAAGAAGAATTCAAGTTTTTGGTAGTTTTCTAATACGAATCTGTCTCCTATTTTGGTTTGGATACATGATTTCTATTTCTCTAAGAAGGTGCTAATTTGAGTTCGTGTTGGATTAGGTTCATCTCGGGTACCTTGATAAACCCCTCAATTGTGGCTTTTTGAATAAGTGTCAAGAATTCAAGAGAGATTTTAGAATCCCACCATTAAGAGTTGTGAGAGACTTCTCATTGTAACTCAATAAATATTTCTCTCCTCCTCCTCATGGACGTAGGCACATTGCCCGAACCACGTTAACTTATGTTCCTTAGTTGTGTGGTGATTGCTTACCAGTGGTAGATCTTTTACGCTTCCGCTTCCGCTGCCGAGTCTTCGATTTGGTGTTGCTCTGTTGTTTGATCGGTGATACATCATCAACAGTCTGCTTACTAGAAATATTTTTCTATGATTGGTGTCTACTCTAACTAAACTCATCTAATCTGGCTTCTAATGCTTGATGCTATCTCCAATTAAGAACAGCCTGCTTCACAATGAAGAAGCCGCGCTTACATCTGATAATAACAATGAGGCAGAGAGAGCACTGATACAACAGCAAGAACATTGATCAGGCATCAAAATTACTAAAAGAACTCGAACTCCAAAAACTTCCCCCAGACCTGACATCAGCTCCTAGCACCCTCTTGCTCTTGCTTCCTTCCCCCACCCCAACCTTCATTGGCAGAACGGTCTCTGCTGCAGGGGCAGGCCTTGGAACTTCCGGGTGGAGTGCTGCACCGAATCAACACCCAATTCACACCATAGAAGAATGGATGTTGTTTGATCTCTGTAGCTCCCCTCTTCACCCCGAGATGTTGCTGTGGATCCTTCACGAAAAGACCTCGGACAGGGCTTCGCTCGAGTAGCTCATCGAAGGATCGTGGGCAAACCTGAGCTGCTGCCCCAACCACGTTGAAGAGTGTTGACCCTTTGAATGGTGTGGTGTCTTTCCATATAGAAGTTCGTAGTGGAAAATGCCGAAAGTCCACCAGTGCTCAGCACTCCCGTGGCCTTCACCTTTGATGATCTCAGGGACAAGGTACATGGATCTGGCAGCTGTGGGTTCTGCTACTAGCTCAGGCAGGGTTGAGCCTGCACTGTGGCCTAGCTCGGTCTGTTAACTTTTCAAGTTTTTCTTCTTGTTCTTGGCTTTGTTTAGGAAGAGGCAGGGAAGGAAGCAGGAGGGCTGGATACACGAGGAACCGGGGTTGATGCAGGAGGGCTGAAAGCAGAATGCTGTTGAGAGTTTGGAAGGATCAGAACCACCGGACGAGGTTTTAAATGAAGGTCGGTGAGACGGCGCAGCGGAGGGAGAGATCTAAGTCCGAGAGCATTATAAGTCCGTCGTCGTACTTCAGCAGCGTAAAACCTGGAACAATGAAAGATACAATTTCATAAAAATGAGAAGGACTACAAATTGCATTTTATTGAACGTTAAACATTTATGTTGGGAAAGGACACAGCTACATAGATGTGAGTCATCATGCTTAGGTCTAAAACATTATGATAAAAACAAATTACGGTAGTTCAAAAACATCGTACTGATCTCTAAGTAAAAGCAGGGTTCAGAGATCAAATTTTGTCCTATACTCTTGCAGCTAAGAAGGAATTGTATCACTGAAATGAGTAGGCTATGTGAGAAATCTAGATGACAAATGAATGGTTTCCGAAAGGAAAAGACAACAGGTCACTTCCAGATATAATTCGGTGATGGAAATCATTGTACATGAAATTTGTGACAAAAAGACAGGAGATGACATGGAAATTCGGCTCACGCATAAAAGCAATATTCAGCCTCAACCTAGGTCGAATTGAAACCTGAATCCCACTCGAAAAATATGTCCAGCTGGGTTTTCGATTTCATTGCTCGGGTAGAAAATTACCAATCCAAAAGTTGGATTAGTTAAGGGTGACCTTCAGCCCAACCCAAAGATCCTGGCCTAAGACAACCTAACCCAAGATATATAATGATGTATATAATGTGTTACTCCCTCCGTGAGGGGATTGGCATTGTCTTTTTTGACAAAAAGTTGTCTCAAATTAGTAGTCTATTTTGAATCTTAATACTACTTTTATCATTATCAATACTACTTTTACCATTTTCAATATAGCATATGAAGTAATACCCTTATCTTTTCTCTTTAAAACAAAAATGTCATTTCTCCTTTCTCTTTATAACAAAAACATCATTTCTAATACAAGGGTGGTAAAATTAAAAGTTCCCTAAATATACCATACCTAATACTGTTGCCTTAGTTCTCGTGTCCGATCAAAAACCGTCCACTAAAAGCGGACGGAGGGAATAAATATCAGCACAGACACACTATTGTGAAGTCATATCGTGTCAGAGACCCCATAGTGAACACAACACTTCTTGTCATATCTTTTGCTATTTCAGGTGTAGTTTTTAAAATTGGTGTGTCATCATGTCATGTTGTGCCAATGTCTGTATGTGTCCACGGACATGTTTCTTAGATTATATTGTATACAGTTTTCTATATATGAAGGAGGGACACTTCCTCCACCTAATTGTTGTCATACATGGGCCAATAAGATACGTATGACCATTCTGCCCAACACTTAAAGTTTAAACCTTTATTGGTCTTAGAAATGTGTCCACAATGAAGTCTGCTATGCCCTTGGACAGAAGCTGATTTTTATATATATTATTTTGTTACTTTAGCGTTCATATAAAAAAAGCAACCCAAATATTCTTTTATGAATTATGAGTTAAAGTCCATGTATTCATAAAAACACACATATACGGTCGTGTTCTCATGTCGTGCCTGAACAGCCCCTTTAATTTTATTTTAATAATTAATAAAAATAATCCTTAGTGCTTCAACATGGTATCAGAACCATGACCCTACGCGGCAATTGGTCTTCTCCTCAACCAATCTTCTCTGCGACTTCTTACTATTTTTCCTATATTCTTTTTCTCATTTACATTTTCCTTCTATTTTCTTCCTTTCGAAACTCACAGGAGTCCATAAAAAATGTTTATTGTGCACTAATATAGTTCATTGTGGGTCAGTGTTCACGAATACTGTTGGGCATGTGTTATTGTTCATTGGCATATTGTTTATCACATTTTCCTTCAATTCATCTGTCTTTGGGAATTCTTCGTTTCTTCATTTACAATTTTTTATCTTCAACAATTATCTTCGGCAATTCGTCAAGAAGTTTTAGATTCAAAGTTTCAAATTCAAATTCAGTTTCAGTTTAGATTTCTATTCAGATACTCAGTTCTTATTTTTTTTTTTCTCCCTCTTCAGATCGGTTCTTACATGGGTTCAAATTTTAATTTTTTAAATGTTGGATCTGAAATATAACTCAGCTTTGGGTTAACTTTTGGGTTAGTTTCTGATTCTTGCTTGGTCCAAAGTTGAAGGCAGTTTAGAATTAAAATCCAAATCAGACAGCTCAAACTGTTTTAGCCGTAAATCAGCATATGAGACTGATGTTTATCAGAATTCTTGTTATGTAACTCCGCAACAAAGTGGACTTGCAAAAAGAAACGATCAACATCTTGTGGAGAGACATGTTGCATGAATACGACAATGATGAAATGGACATGACAAGTGGACATGTGGCAAATTCTTAAAAATACACACGATACTGAAAGTACACCTATTTTTTTTTTTTTTTTTTTTGGGGGTATAATCTAGTGCAAATGATGCGGAATTAAAAAACTAATTGCAAACACACAACGTGTAACTAAGAGTGAATTCGAATTCCCCGTGAAAGACTCTGGAGCTACTCCTCTAGATTCTTTTAGAATAAGAGTTGAGATGCTTTAATAAGCTCTCTTGATTAAACACACGTGTGGGCACACACAAACTATATCTAGCATATGAATATGAATGAGTAATAAAGCCAATGCAACATATAAGAAGAGATAGAGTTGAGAGATAATGGATCAAACGCAAACACCGAGATATGTTTCGAGATTCGAGCCGCTGCTCTACGTCCCCGCCTTCACACAGAAAGATTTTAACTATCCACTATAGGATCTTCCACACAGGGACCTCCACTAAGGAATTACAACTCAACATCGGAGTACACAACTCCTTCTCTCTGTAACACAAACCTCTACACAAGAGGTAGGCATTACGCTAAAGTAAAAGAAAAGGAAAATGTACTTAGTGATCCAATGATTACAAACAATCTCTCTTGGTGATCCCAAATGATCACAAACAATTTTCTCAAAATAAAAAAAGATCCTATAGATAGGTATAGAATTGAATAGCTCAAATGAGAGAAAACAAAGTGTTTTGGGGGGGAAATCACAAAGAAAACACTTAGGAGAAACTCTAAATAAGACATAGAAACTTTGGATAAGAACTAGAATCCCAAAACTTGTTTTCATTTGATTTTCCAAAAGCTTTGAAATAAAATAAAGATAGAGATTTTTAGTACTAAAACTTGTTGCAAACTTAAGAGAAGTGGAAAAATTTTGCTCTTGAAAAACTTGGTTAAAACTGACCTCAAAAGACCCATATTTATAGGGTCTGAAAATATAGCCGTTGGGGTTCAGAATAGGTCAGAAATGACCTGTCGGTCGACCGCCAGGTCAACCGCCAATGGTCGGATTTTCAATCGTTGGGGTAATCGGTCGACCGGTCGGTTGACCGCCCCAAGGCACATTGAGATCTTTCTCACTGTCGGTCGACCGCCCGGTCGACTGAGGTCAAAACCAGAAAGCTCCCTCTCTGGGTCGGTCGACCAATCGGTCGACCAGGGCCATTTCCAGCCCAAAGGCGAGGATATTCTAGCCAAGAGGCAAAGCTAGAGCTCAGATAGCTTCACCTACCAAAGTTCAGTTATGAAGATGAAATTGAGTTCCACCATGAAGGTGAAACTAAAATCTACATATTCATAGTCTTTTTTTCAACAATCGAAGCAATTCAAAGTATTTCAAAATCTGAATCATCACATTACAAATTTATGAAAACTTCGAAGGAGATTTTATTGACACTCTAAAAAGACAAACTCCCAGACAGCTCTTCAACCAGTATGAATGATATCTAACTTGTCGACATTTATAAAAAACAAGTAATAGACAAGTTGAACGACAAATTTTTACCATCCCTGAGGGACAAAGAAGAAACTTAGACCTTATTGATCCAGTGAAGTAGACAGCAGACCAAGTAATACCTTTGAAGAGGCCTGCTTAGGCCTATGAGGCTAAGTCAGATCAAAACTTAGTCTCAGATGAGCCCAAAGGGACTAGCTTCTCTTGAAGCTTTATTGTCTCGCCAAAAGGCTAAGTTTCTAGCTTCACATGAAGCTTTACATAGCTCCATAGTAGGCTAATTTTCAGCTTCTCCTGAAACTAATACTAATTTCGCCTGATGCTTTCTTGTGAGCTTCGCTTGAAGCTCTTCATAGCTCTGTAAAGAGCTGACTTTCAGCTTCGCCTGAAGCTAATACAAGCTCCGCCTGAAGTTTTTCCTGTGAGCTTCGCTTAAAGCTCTTCATAGCTCTATAAAGAGCTGACTTTTAGCTTCGCCTGAAGCTTTTCCTGTGAGTTTTACTTGAAGCTCTTTATATCTTTGCAAAGAACTGACTTTCAATTTCGCTTGAAGCTCTGTGGCTTAGTCTGAGGATCTGTGCTGGCGAAGCTAATTTCAGCTTCGCCTAAGGCTTTCTGCACCTCCTACGGGAGGATTTGCCAGGTCAACATTTGACCATTTGTTAATGGGCTAACCCACTACTTAGAAGGGTTAATGTCACTTTAAGTGGGCGGTTACATTCGCCCACGTCATCCCATATTAAGTGGAGACAGTTGGGTCAAAAGACCATTTTTAGGCTTGCGCGAGCCTGTCTAGCCTCGCATAAGGCTTGTACTTGGTTTCGCACGAGGTTTTATAGCCTAGCGCGAAGCTCAAAATAGCTTCTAGCGCGAGGCTAAATCAATGTTATCTGTCTTCATTGAATTCTAGGGGCAGTTACACCCCTCAGAGCCTATAAATAGCTCATTTTTGGGATGAGCTCGAGGCTGAAGGCTGAAAAGCTGTAGGCTAGCTAGCAAAAAGAAGACAGAAAAAGAGAATGCTACAAGCTATTGTGCAGAGAAAGAGTTAGCTCTCCCCCACTTTCAAGAAATTCATGGAATCAGTTCTCTAAATCTAGGGGTCAATACCCTAAAACCTTCCTCTCTCAAGGAATCTTCAGAACCAAGCGAGAAGGAATTTCTTAAGACTCCATCGATCATATCGTCAACGGAACAAAGTGATCGCGCGCTGATCAGACTTCCACCGGCACACTTTCCCAGAATCTCAGAAGAGATACTTGTAATTTTTCTTTTTTAATTACTTATAATTTTCTCTTCAAATTTTTGTAAGTTTTCCCCTAATTGATTTCTCAATGGAAAACATGATTGTGTTGTGCTTTATTCACGCCAAAAATTCTAGGAAGTATCAAACTTGATCCAGAGTCTATTAAAGGAGTTTTTCTTAGCTATTCTCCAATTCAAAAGGGCTAAGTTCTCGGTTGAATGGGTCGAAGGTACATCACCTTCGATGTAACAATCAGTGAGCCCAACGTCAAGTCTCAGACTTCCCTCTGAGAAAACCTCCATTAAATCGGACGGAACAAGTTCCTTTTGATGTTTATCGACTCCATGTCCCTGTTCTTACTGAGTCACTCAAGCCATTGGCGTTAACCCAACCTGGGACAAACACCTATGACTTAAATACTAAAGAAATGAATGATTAAAGCTGATAAGGAAATGATTGTTTGCGCAAGGAGAAGAAAGGTTATGTGAAATGTGCATGCCTACAAATACGGAAGCAGTGATGCATTGAACTTGTCACGCTTCGCCAAAGATTACGATCGTGATAAGAAAATAAAATAAAACTAGCAATGTCAAGTAAATAAATTTTAACAATCTGTCACCCGCATAGTTCAGATAATTCTAGTCTTAATTAATTTAAACACGATACTCAATTAAAATGATAATAGTCCTACTTGCAATATTAATTATCA
The DNA here is from genome assembly GCA_038442645.1 of Agave tequilana. Lineage (NCBI taxonomy): Eukaryota > Viridiplantae > Streptophyta > Magnoliopsida > Asparagales > Asparagaceae > Agave > Agave tequilana. The sequence goes on from JAVJIF010011346.1 coordinate 141,322, forward strand.
GCAGGATACATGTCTTTAGACTCACACGACTCACAATATTTGGTGGACGGCAAGAAACAATGATAATATTTTAGAGATACAATTACTTGATGTAAAATCTGATTGTTGAATTGAAGACTCACCTACTGAAAAGTAACGTTCACAGGTGCATGATGTTAATGTTGTGTGACAGTTGGAAACGAGATGCCCTGTAACAGTCCAACAACGATAGATGTTGAAAAGGGATGGTTGTTGGTTGGTGGCTATAAAGGCACAACAGAGGCGACTGTAAGGCACAACAATGGCGGCAGTCAAAAGAGAAAAAGTAGTGGGCGACTGCTGAAGTGCACAATATCGACAACATCAGAACAGTAGGCACCAAAGGCAGCACCAGAACATGAGAGGCAGCAGTTGAACACGAGGGAAGGGCTTGCAGCTACTGTTGGCGCCACAGTGACAACACAAGAACTGGGGTTGGCGACAACACAAGAACTGGAGAGGCAGCAATTAAAGGAGAGGAGGGTGTCAGATGCAGTAGGGCATAACAACAACGATAAATGGCAGCCCGATACAGACACAAAAGCAGATTAAGAAGAGGAGGGCAGGAGTTTTGCTGGTGACTGTTTTTCTTTTCTTTTTCTTTTTTTCTTTTTTTGACTAGGGTTTTGAGTAAGTGGGCAAAGATAAATAGGATAGGGTATACACTCAAAATTAGAGAAGAAAACATTCAATTGATAGAAGTATCTAAATTTTCGTTGATCAAAATATTAGTTATAATCATATTTGACTCATGTCTATATATAGACGTACATAGCATTAATTCTCCTCTCAGAATTCATGTGGGGCTAAAAGAAAACAAGACTAAATGAAATAAAGGAAAAAAAATGCTAGACTCAACATGAATAAAAACTATAGACTTGGTCTTGAAACTAGAACCAAATAGCTGTTGCTAGACGCATAGTTGTAAATCGACACATGGCAGTAGTTCGACGCCTCCTGCATTGATACATGTGTTGATACTTACGCTTCGGGCTCACGTGTGCTTGGATGTCCTCATTACGTGTTCATAATATATGCATATTTGATTAAAAATGATATGTAATTTTCTTAAAATAATCTACAAAGTGTATTTTTTTTTAGGTAAATAATGGTTTATACATTTATAAGTGTTGGACACGCTTGTCATCTATCCCTGTCAACTATTTGAGTGTCCAACACGCTAACTTTTGAGTGGGAGAAATGTCCTGCATGTCATAACCTCTAAGTAGTCTCTCCTCCATGCACGTTGAGCATTATATTCCCCCATGCTAGCGACTTGTCCTTCACTAGGTAAGCTCCATTATCAAAGACTTCGTGAAGTCTTCACACGCACCCCCATCATCCCCAGTCCCGCTGACAAGTCAGCTAACCACTCTGCCTGTGAAGGATCCGCAAAATTCCAAATGTTTAGCCGGACTTAAATGGACTCTGAACAATCCCATTATGATTCCCTTCCTCGCGTTAGCTTTTTAACATTTTTACCTGGACACTATGACCAGCCCCCATCTCAGTCTCCTTGTTCGCCTTGGCATCTATTCCTCGTGGACCATTTAGGCACCTGGCTTTGACAAAGAAAGAGGAATATGTCTCCCAAATTTGATTTTGAGATGTTAAATTTCTTTAAGAATTTTTGTAATTATGTGAGATCCCGACTGATCCTAGTACTCATTTGACTAATTGGCTAGTTTTCTTCTTTTTTTTTTTTTAAAGTTAATTGGCTAGATTTCATTACTAAGAAATTATCTGACAAAATTATCCATTGAACCCCAAAAAAACATAAAATTAAGCATAAACTTGACGATGTTATCTCAATAACCAAGCCATATGCCAACGATCTGAACACAGGAGTTTAGCAAAATGGTCAGCTGAGAGAGGGACTGAGATATCAAATTCCACAAGACTTTGTTACGAAAAAGTTAACAAACGGACACTGATGGAAGCACAGCAGACCCCTCATTCCATCTTTGAACAACTTCCAACACAGAAGTCATAATCATAACCAGTGAAACCTTCTTTTCTTTGTTGTGGTATCTTTTTTCCAGAAGAGGATAGATCCATATGAGTCCGACTTTTAGCGCTGGACTATGAACAGTCACTATCCAACAACATTCCTCATGTTGGAAATTTTGGTCCAATAATGTGTATCTCGGCTCATGGAAGAGGACCCTGTGAGCGCGTCAGGAATAAGCCTCAATAATAGAGCTCACATGATTCTAATATTTCAAAAAGAGATTTGTCGAAAGAGGTTGGCAAACTATTTGAGATTGCGTTTCTCATTTGATCTGCTGGCTAGGTTTAATTACCAAAAATAAGTTAGAAAAAAGATAAAGGAACCATATTTTTGGGATACAAACACATTTTTCTTTTCTTTTTTTTAGCAAATATAAGAACACTTGGGAGCTTAATTTAAAAAAATACATATTTTTGAGTTTCTCTTCATCCTTTTTTAATATTTTCTACATTTGAAGGCACTCCCCTTAATCAAATAACACCTTAACGTTTTCAGATTAGAGATAAAATTTATATTAATTAACCATTTTCTTCATTAAACTCTGTTTTCCTAGTAATTAGGTAGGGCTGAAACCAGCGTGTGTTCCACGTTTGGAGTATTTTTTTTATATTTAATTTAGATTAAAACGTATTTGCATGTTGTGTCAAGTTTTATCCCGAAATATGGTTATGTGATTGAGAAATCAGAAACTATATATTGAAATGCAAAATTAGACTCAACGAGCCATACTTCAAAATCTTAGCCACATTTTGCATTTGAGAAATACCTACTTAAGTAATACATGCAGTCATCAAACCTGCAACTATGAAAATTCACTCAGTGGCAAAGTTCTTTCACAGTGGGTAAGAGGTCTGGAACTCAAATTTTGCTTGCACAAGCTACAGCCTATCTTTCATTTTAAAAAAAAACGCTCAAAATATTCTCAACTATGATATTGTAATAGAATTAAATTAATGATTGGTACTACAAATTGTTTGTATTGAGATAATTGAATTGTTGCAATATTTGTACCCAAAAAAATATCTCCATTATCTTCAAAATTGACTTGCAGCTTCGCCTCCTAAACAGTTTAGGAAGGGGTTGTGAACTGAGGCTTGACCTTTTTTAATTTTTCCTTCTTTAAGAGAATGATCATAGCCTGATTTCATTAATCAATTAAAACATACAATAGAAGGTGAGATACAACCTGTTTGGTTTGATGAAAGTAGAAGAAAAAGGTGTGAGTATGAAATGAGGATGGGAAACGTGGAAGTGTAGTAGAAAATTAGGATTTGTGTAATTCATATTTTCAGTGTTTAGTTGTAATGTGAAAGTGTAAGTGGAAAAGTATATTGTGTTTTTTAATGTTTGTTTAGTAATGTGGAAGTGGAAGTGAAAAAGTTAACCATAAAATAATATTAAATTGAATATTAATTCTGAAATAATGTTTTTAGACTGTAATTGGACTACAAGTGAGATTTACATGACATCTAAATTTAATGCGTTAAGTAACAATTTATTATAAGTGAGATTACATGAACAGAAAATTAATTGTAGCACCCACAAAGTGAAAAAATGATAATGTAAAAAAGATGTTTAAAAGGAAAAAGAGAAAAGTGAAAAGGAAAATTGGTTTTCCCATTTCCCATTTTTGGTTTAAAACAAACAAGAGAAGTAGGAAATAGGTTTTCCCACTTCTCATTTTCCTCCCACTTCCATGAATCCAAATGCGACCATAAGAGGAACTGGGAAATTTTTGAAGATGACCTGTGCCCGATAACAACATTGTGGATTAATGCTTAGCTTTACATTTATTAACTTTTTGACAAAACAAGAATTATATTTGTTCAGAAATGGATATTACATGTTACTCACTAAATGAGCAAAATGATGTTTCAAAAGTATGCTCTGGATTCTTGAAAATGAGAAGGAAAAAAATAAAATGAAAGAACAATTAAGCAATATGGTGTCCAAGATAACAAGACAATTAGATTTGTGACAGGAGAACACAAAATAGCTTGAAACGAAAGTACCACAAGTCTAGGTGTTAACCTATAAGTGACTACATTTTTATTGAAGAATTACAAAATACAGTTACATAATCATGAGTAATATTTTCTTTATATAGATTGAACAAATTCTCAAACTATGACTAATAATATTAATAAGATTTTTGTGGGGAGAGAATGAAAATATTAATGGTGGAGTTTTTTAACTCCTTTGATGTTAGTATAGAGTTTGCATGAAGTGTTAGGATGCAGCAAATACATGAATGCGCCAACAGTGAGCAGCAGTTTACTTAATCAGTTGACATGCCATATTGGCTGTCGACAGAGCCCCGTCGACAGTCCTGTTGACACTTCGAAAAAACAAACTCCCAGACAACACTTTCAACCGGTCTAAACAATGTCTAAATTGTCGACATTTACAAAAGACGAGTCGCAGACAAGCTGACGACTAGTTTCTGCCCATTCCCGAGAGACAAAGCAGTGACTTGGACCCTACCGATCCAATGAAGAAGACAGTAGGGCAAGTATTGCCTTTGAAAAGGTCTAAGCAGGCCTATGAGGGTAAGTCAGCTTAACACTTGACTTCGCATGAGCTTAAAAGCGCTAACTTCTCTTGAAGCTTTATAGCCTCGCTAAAAGGCTAAGTTTCTAATTTCGCATGAAGCTCTACACAACTCCGCAGTGAGCTGACTCCTAACTTTGTCTGAAGCTGATCTTGCTAGCTTCGCCTCGAAGCATAGCATAGCTCTATTTAAAGAGCTAATTGATAGCTTCGCCTGAAGCTTTATGATAGCTTTATCTGAAGCTTGGCTTAGCTTCGTTGAAGGCTAACTTACTACTTCGCCTGAAGTTTTATCTAGCCTTGGCTCCACTGGCTAACCTCGTCTCTCCTTTTTCTTTTCTCTTTTCCTTTTTACACCTCCCTTTCATAATACTATTTTTCCCCTTGTATGGTGCTACAGTTAATTTTGTGGTTATGTATATCCACTTGTAATAAGATGTAGTTCAAAACAGTTAATTTTGTGGTCATGTAAATCCAATTGCACTTTCTAATTACAGTAAAAAGAAATTCATAATTAATATTTATTTTAATATTATTTTGCGGACAACTTTATGATTAACTTTTTCACTTCCACTTCTACATTACGAGTCAAATATCGAAAAACTTACTCGCATAAATCTCAATTTTTTACCTTTTCCTCACATTTTCTACCCCATTTCCTCACATTTTCTTCTTCATTTTCCATTTACACTTTTTCTCCCATTTGCAGCAAACCAAACAGGCCAGTGAAACTGTTTTTCTTCGTTGATTTTTTTTTACCTGTGGCACTGTTCACATGAACAGTAATTTTTTACCGGCGGCACATTATCAGGTCAGTGAAGTTGTTATGCTCTGCCAGTGAGGTTGAGAGAAACTACAGGAGCAAGAAATTCGTTGATGCCAAGAAAAAAATCATAGAACTCCATTGAAGCTGAGGATAAACGTTGTTAGGGGATGCAAGTTTGGGGCAATTCTCAATTTCACAGGTAGAACTGTGGGAAACAATAGATACATTTTTTGCTGGCACTGTCAACTGAGACTCAGAGAGGGACAAATCAGATCACATATTCTACATTACTTGTAAAACTGAGAGAGGCCTATTGGGGGGGTGGGGGGGGGGAGGGGGGGGGGTGCGGGGTGCGCGGGGGTGGGCGTGGGTTAGTGGGTGTTGGTATTCCATCCTAGACAAAGTTGCAACATAAGAGTTACAATCAGTGAAACCGTTTTTCTTCGTTGAATTCCTCCAGTTCAGTTTGCACGCGACTGTCTCCGTCCATCACCAGCATGAGACTTCTACAGTACATTCACATAGATCACCATCTTCGTTTTAACGTGCCTTGCCAGGCACGGTTCTCTTGTACTTTTGACTTGTCGCGTTGATGAAAACGAGCCTACTAAGCTGCCAAAGAACCTGGAAACTGTCGGTTCGCAGAGTTGCAGTCTCCAGCCATCTAAATTTGCATACAGATATAGTATGCAACAAACAGGAACTATCAGCCACGCGACACTGTAGGAGAATGCCGGGACAATAGAGGAAGCAGAGATGCAATATTTATGAGATTTCTTTTTTTTTTTTTCATAGTCTAAAATAAACTCATCTAATCTGGCTTCTGTGTTGTTGATGCTAGAACAAAATTACTTAAGCCCGACATACACTTATCTGAAAAGTTCCTTTCTTACAGAAGAAAGAGAGAACCGATACCCTCAAAGAAAGGCATGTAAAATATGAAAAGATCCATTCCATATACGAATAAATGAAGAACGACATAACCATTCAATATTAATTATATTCCAACAATAGCAGACAAGTAAGAAAATTCTGTGATGAATTATTAAGTATCAATGAAACATGATGATACTTATGCTAAAACTGATACTATTTGAAAAAGCAATGTCTCAAGTAGTTCATGCACTAGCTCATTTGTCCTAATTTAATGCAGATTCCATAACAGAGCAAAATGTAAGAAAATGAAACTAGCATATTCAACATATACCAACAGTAAATACTCACCAAATGGAGCTTAATCACAGCAACAACATAAAATTTGTTACTAGTGTCTTAACAACATAACTAGCAAAGTTTCCAGATGCTTTATGCATTGGAAACCTTGGATATATATTCCATTTTGATCTTTTGCAACCTGGGGACAACTTCTTCCATCGTGGGCCTTTTTTTAGCCGATTCGTCTGAACAAATTACACCGAGTTCCATGATAGAAGACAGGCATGCCTGCATGGCAATTAGATCTTCACTATGCCTCCCATTTCCTAACACATCTTTCAAAAGATTACAGTCCACAATTTCGAGCAGAGCTGCAGGACTTGCCTCATATACCCACCGTCTCAGGCTTGATTCCCCGGAAAACATAGGATCAGTAGGCTTCTTCCGCGTGAAGATCTCTAGCAACAGTACTCCAAAGCTGTAGACATCCCCCTTTCTTGAGACTCTTCCTGTCGATGCGTACTCTACTCCACACAGCAAAATATATAACAAATTAAACTCTTTGGTATTGAATTTTAGACGAAATTAAGCACGTAAGTTTAATTACCTGGAGGTATGTAACCAATAGTCCCTGTTGCGCTTGCTGATGCTACACTCCGGCTATCACCAGCCAATAGTTTTGCAATCCCAAAGTCGCTCACATGCGCAGTCATGTCTTCACCAAGAAGGATGTTGCTCGGCTTCAGGTCACAATGCAGGATAACCTGAGAAAGGCGATGATGCAGGTACTCAAGAGCTGAAGCCACATCAATTACGATGGTAATCCTTTGAAGTAGATTCAGGCAGTAGTTGTGGCAGTAGAGCCACCTTTCAAGGCTTCCATTGGGCATGAATTGTAGGACAAGTGCCTTGAAGTCCAGGTTGGAACAAGTGTTGATTATTTTAACAAGATTTCTGTGACGAACCATGCGCAAAGCACTACACTCGGCATCAAAACTCCTCGAAGCTCCATCAGCTTCCAAGTTCAAGACCTTTATCGCAGTGAGCAACCCATCATCTAAACATCCTTTGTAGACAGACCCAAAGCTCCCACTTCCCAATAAGTTTGCCTCGCTGAAATTTTGGGTGGCACGAACAATTTCATGGTATGAGATCAATCTGTAGTTATCAACCGATAGTGCAGTTGTAGGAGCTGGACTCTGAATTTGCTTCCGTTGTGATCTTAACAAGAGGCAAATGCAAGCAAGGAGGACTATTGTGAAAGCAATAGCAGGAAGGATATACTTAAGCAAATGCACTCTTGTGCGCGGATTAGTAGCCGTGCAAGGTGGCAAGCCTAGGTTGGGTGCTCCACAAAGTGCCGCATTCCCCATCAATGTCGCTATAGTAGGATTCCGAAATGCTCCCCTCTTTGGAACCTCTCCTTCCAACTTGTTGAAAGATAGATTTATACTGTTGATATACCGGAGATCGGCCAAGGAGTCAGGTATGACTCCTGAGAGATTGTTGCATGAAAGGTTCAAAACCTCAATATTAATAAGATCACCAAATGAGGGAGGAATGCTACCATCGAATGAGTTGTTTGAAAGATCCAAGATACTAAGCATTTGGAGCTCCTTTAAAGCATTCGGAATGTTACCCGAGAGCTGATTTACAGATATATTCAATGTGTTCAAGGCCTTCAGGTTCCCAACTGCTGGGGACAAAAATCCAGTAAGCAAATTTTGTGACAAATCTATGTTAATTAAACGAGTCAGATTCCACATGCTTTGAGGAATTCCTGAAGATAATGCATTAGCATGTAACAACAAGTGTTCTAGTGCACTGATATTTCCCAATGAGTCGGGTATGGATCCAGAAAGAGTGTTCATAAAAAGGTATAGCTCGTTCATGATTCTTAATCGGCCAAGTTCGTGTGGGATGGACCCGTATATCCTGTTATCACGCAGATCTAGCAACTGAAGCTTTTCTAGCATTGTGATTTCGAAGGGTATGGTCCCAGTTAGCTCATTCGAGCCCAATTGTAGAACCTCCAAGTTAGACAGATTACCCACTTCAACAGGAATTTTTCCCTTGATATGATTTCCATGAAGAGAAAATTGAAGAAGATTCCTTGAGAGATTACCTATGGTATTTGGAAGATAACCATCCAGCTCATTTTCCCCCAAGCCCACAAATTCTAAAACTCTGCAGTTGGAAAGTGATCCTATGAAGTCCAATCCTCCGGTTAGCTTGGTCGCCCATAACTGCAAGGAGTTAAGTTGAGGCATATTCCCGAAGTTCACATGTACTGCCCCCGTCAGTTTGAGGTACGTCAACTCAATATCAGTGAGCGATGACATATTCGAGAGGGAGATTGGTATTGAACCAGTTATACCATAGTTATAATTAAGAATTAAGACTTGGAGATTCACAAGCCGACCCAACTCCTTAGGAATATCCCCATGGATAGTGTTATTGCTCAAGTCCAATTCAAGCAGATTTGTGAGGTTGCCCAAAGAGGCTGGTATTTTACCTGTGAGATTGTTCACTCCAAGACGTAGAAATCTAAGCTGCTTCAAATTCCCCAGCTCTGAAGGAATGTTTCCACTGAACTGGTTGAAAGACAAGGCGAGCAAACGAAGATGATAGCAATGAGAAAGTCCAAATGGGATGTTTCCACTGAGGTGATTATCCGACAGACTAAGATTTTGAACTCGAGGAAGCATTGAATGGGTGAAGGTGAGATTCGAGGGGAGAGTTCCTGACAGATTGTTTTGAACAAAATATAGGTATGTTAGTAAAGACATGTTGAAAATGGCAGGTGGTATGGTACCGGATAGCCGTTGCTCTGGATAACAAGGGTCTTGAGGCGAGGCATATGGGCAAGAGATTCAGGGATGGAGCCGAAAAGGCTGTTGTTTGAAAAGAAGAGGTAAGAAAGAAAGGAGAGGTTTGCAATTTGTGGAGCAATTGTTCCGTAGAGCGGCTGGTTCACAATCCTAATAGCGACGACTCTTTGCCTTCGTCGGCTGCATGAGACACCAGTCCAGGTGCAGAAAGAGGTGTTGGTGGTCCAGTTGGAGGACAGAATGTGGTATGGGTCACTGACACGGGCCTTGAAGGCCAGCAGTGCCGAGAGGTCGGTGAAGTTGCTGTGCTTCACCGCCGATGAAGTTGAGGGAAACAACTGAGAAAGGAGCACCAATTGCACGACGGAGAAGAGAATGAGATGACACCCCATTGAAAATAGACTGTGATTAGGGAAAGACAGGTACTAGAATTTATAGACAGAGATGCATACATTTTTCTTTGTCCCGTTCACACGTATACAGCACCATCTCCAATCACCAGCATCATTCTTGTCAACCATTAGCTCCAACATCTACAAACACATAAAAATCAAATTTGAAGAATATTAGAAAATCAAAAAGAAAAATACAATTTCCATATACTAATTGTAGCAAGTCTGAAAGCAAGAAAACCGGAATAGAGAGTACATCAACGCGTATGAACACATGACAACAGAGGAGCTAGGTTAGCTCCTTCGCGTGAAGAACCATCCGGTCCTTCGCGCATGATGAGCCGTCCATCAAAGCTGATGGACGCCCGATAGGAGGGAGAGAAAAATCAAAAAACATGTTTTTAGTGGGGCCCGCAAAACGCGTTTTTATTTTTTGATTTTGTTTTCTCTTCCCCGCATCAGGCCATCCATCAACTTTGATGGATGGCCCAGCACGCGAGAAGAACTATCCGGTGCGAAGAAGCTAACCCGCTCCCGATAACACAAAACAAACACAAATTGAAAGCACTTATCTATAAAGCAAACTGTGTTGCATATACCACCAATTATTGCTGCGCGAAAAGAGGAGAAAATTATGTTATAGCTCGGTACAATTCTTTTTCTTTGTCATGGAGTGCAGATTGTATGAAACATGCAAACATGGGTTTCACAAAAAAGAGTTTTGAGTTTAGACATGAAGTAGTTTCACTAATAAGCTCTGATTTTTAAGTAGGAAAGATTAAACTAGTAATGCTAACGAATAGATTTAACAAAAAGATATATGTGCCGACTACACAATTTCAATCATGAATAAAATAAAGGTAATAATTACGTTACACAGGCATGTTGGGATTTGGGTGGAACAAATAGTCTCACATTGGCTAGACGTGGGGATGGTCTTGGGTATATAAGGATTTGGGCAAGTCCACCTAAAAGGCTAGTCTTTTGGGATGGTACCCCGAGTCCTTCAAGTGGTATCAAAGCCATACCCCGAACTTAGTCGTGTGTGTGGGTGATGTTCGACGATGTAGATCCCCCGAATGGCGCAAAGGCACAATGGGTCTGCCCACCCCACTGGCGCAAAAAGGCGCAATAGGCCCCTGTGAAGCTAATGTTGGGCTCTCGAGAAATTTGACAGTAGTGCTCCTTTGCAATGAGCGTGCCGGCTACCACGCGGTGTAGAGGAGTGACCGACTGCGGTGCTTCACATAAGGCGTGTCGTAGCCTCACGCAGTGAAAAGTTGGATCTCGATGGAGCATTTGATCTTTCAGTGTAAAGATAGTTGAGCTTGCAGGGAGACTCTTTATTCGAAGGGGGATTGTTGGGATTTGGGTCGAACAAATAGTCTCACATCGGTTAGACGTGGGGATGGTCTTGGGTACATAAGGATTTGGGCAACTCCACCTAAAAGGCTAGTCTTTTGGGATGGTGCCCCAAGCCCTTCAAGGCAAACCTTCTCCAATCAATACCAAGACTAATGAATCACAAGTCGCAGATTTACACAACTCACCAGTATGTGGATAGCAATAAGGTAGATAAAATCCTAGAGAATAATTATTAAGACTCCAATAAATGATCGTAATCAGAGAAACTCACCTAGTGAGAATCACATTTGACCTCAGTGTCCTTGTCTTATGGTGGTGGTGCAAGTAGCTGAAGGGATTGCAAGTTGGGGTACACAGGCTCTCTAGATGAAACCAATCATGCAAATCATGGATCTCTAAGCGAAACTCCACCTCCTGAGCAACAATGGACGCGATCTGATTCATGTACTCCTCAAGGATGAAGACGTGGCGGCTTGAATGGCTAAAAAGATGGCAACTGTCGGATGTTGCTGCAGATGAGAGGGCACAGGAGAGGAGATGCAGGCGTGGTGGGCGCGGGCAGGTGGCTGGCGCAGTGGGCGCGGGCGGGTTAGGCGCGGGCGGGAAAGCGAGAGCGTGGGGATGAAAGTGAGGAGGTGGCATGGCTGCTAGGGTCAAAGTTAGAGTTTGGATTAGAGTTATTGAAGGGGAGGATGAGATGGTAAGTAGTAGTTGGTGGTGGAATAGGGCTAGTTAGTGGTTCATCCTCTTAAATTAGAGTTTCTTAGGGGTTCATACACATGAATGGAATTTGAGAAAGAAGAATATCACTCACAATTTGTTTAGTAAAAATAATTTTGCATTCATTACTTTTATTATCTAGAGAATCAACCTTTAAATAAGCTTTATAAAATTAAAGAAATTTTCCACAATTAATATGAGAATAAAACTACTAAACAAAAAGAATGAAAAATCAAATTAAATAAATAAAAAAGGAGAACATCTAGACTTAATCCTAATCAGCTAATCATACCACATGAATGTGATCCATCTTCTCCTAAGCTAATATACGTGCCAGAGGCGCCACTGATATCCGCATCAAAGAGGGTCAAGATTGCCTTGTAAGCAAGCCATTCAACAAGAAAAGAGCGAGCCTCGTCAGCATCACAACTTCAGAGTTTTGATGAGGAGAATTTAAGAAGATACAAATTTCGCAAGAGAGTCCGGCAAGCATCCTCGTCATCAATAACAAGGAGAGAGTGAGTTTTATATCAAATAATTGTGAAACCACATTTCATGTTAGTTCAAAAATCACTATAAAGTTCCAGCATTATAAACACATCAAAAGCCTACATAAAATATCGTACAACTTATGCTACTGAAATGCATTGTGTGGCCTTAGACGGACAAATTCACAATACGCATTCGAAGGAACTGTGCACGTTAACAACGGGAAGAGAGAGCAAGAACATGAAAGGAGATTGAGAACAATTATAAGAACCTTGTCTGCTCACTGGAAACATTTTCCTATGATTGGCGTCTACTCTAACTAAACTCATCTAATCTGGCTTCTAATGCTTGATGCTATCTCCAATTAAGAACAGCCTGCTTCACAATGAAAAAACCGCGCTTACATCTGATAATAACAACGAGGCAGAGAAACCACTGATACAACAGCAAGAACATTGATCAGGCATCAAAATTACTAAAAGAACTCGAACTCCAGAAACTTCCCCCCAGACCTGACATCAGCTCCTAGCACCCTCTTGCTCTTGCTTCCTACCCCGACCCCAAGCTTCATTGGCAGATCGGTCTCTGCTGCAGGGGCAGGCCATGGAACTTCCGGTGGGGTGCTGCACCGAATCAACACCAAATTCACGCCATAGAAGAATGGATGTTGTTTGATCTCTGTAGCTCCCCTCTTCACCCCGAGACGTTGCTGTGGCTCCTTCACTTAAAAGCCCTCGGATCAGATCTCGGCTCGAGTAGCTCGTCGAAGGGGCATCAGGAAACCTGAGCTGCTGCCCAACCACGTTGAAGAGTGTTGAATGGTGTGGTGTCTTTCCATATAGAAGTTCGTAGAGGAATATGCCGAAAGTCCACCGGTCCACAGCACTCCCGTGGCCTTCACCTCTGACGAATCTCAGGGGCAAGGTATTCGTGGGTGCCGACAAAGGACATGGATCTGGCAGCTGTGGGTTCTGCTACTAGCTCGGGCAGGGTTGAGCCTGCATTGTGACCTAGTTCAGTCTGTGAGCTTTTCGAGTTTTTCTTCTTGTTCTTGGTTTTGTGAGGGAAGAGGCGGGGAAGGAAGCAGGAGGGCTGGATACACGAGGAACCGGGGTTGATGCAGGAGGGCTGAAAGCAGAATGCTGTTGGGCGTTTGGAAGGACACAACCACTGGTGAGGTTTTAATGAGGGTCGGTGAGACAGCAGCGGAGGGAGAGATCGAAGAGTCCGAGAGCATTATATGTCCGCTGTCCCGGACAACAACATTCTCTGGTTTCAGGTCTCTGTAGACCATTCCGAACATGTGAAGATACCCTAGAACTAACAGTACTTCAGCAGCGTAAAACCTGGAACAATGAAAGATATAATTTCATAAAAATGACAAGGACTACAAATTGCATTTTATTGAACGTTAAACATTTATGTTAGGAAAGGGCACAGCTACATAGAGCTATCTTCTATCAAACGAAGGAAAATGATTGCCACTGGTGATGCCTTTGTATTAGATGTGAGTCATCATGTCTAGGTTTAAAACATTATGATAAATCAAACTATGGAAATCATTGTGCAAGAAATTTGTGTCAAAAAGACAGGAGATGACATGGAAACTCGGCCCACGCATAAAAACAATATTCTGCCTCAACCTTCGTCGAATTGAAACCTGAATCCCACTCGAAAAATATGTCCAGCTGGGTTTTCGATTTCATTGCTCAGGTAGAAAATTACCAATCCAAAAGTTGGATTAGACAAGGGTGACCTTCAGCCCAACCCAAACCCGATCCTAGCCCAAGACAACCTACCCCAAGATATATAATGATGTATATAATGTGTTACTCCCTCAGTCCGGGAATAGTAGTGTCTTTTTTGGAGGAAAAAAATTGTCTAAGATTAGTAATCCATTTTAAATCCCAATACTACTTTTATCATTCCTAATAGTACTTTTATCAATTCCAATATAGAGTATGAAGAAATACCCTTGTCTTTTCTCTTTATAACAAAAATGTCATTCCTCCTTTCTCTTTATAACAAAAACATCATTCCCAATGTAACGGTAAAATTGAAAGTTACCTAAATATACCATATCCAATACCCTTGCCTTAATTCCCGTGTCCGGTCAAAAACCGTCCACTAAAAGTGGACGGAGGGAGTAAATATGAGCACATGCACTACTATTGTGAAGTCATATCGTGTCAGAGACACCATAGTGGACACAACACTTCTTGTCGTATCTTTTGCTATTTCAGGTGTAGTTTTCAAAATTGGTGTGTCATCATGTCATGTTGTGTCAATGTCTGTATGTGTCCAGGGACATGTTTCTTGATTATATTGTAAAAGATACACTTATAACATATACAGTTTTCTATATGTGAAATCTATGAAATGGAGGAGAGACACTTCCTCCACCTAATTGTGGTCATACATGGGCCAATAGGATATGTATGACCATTTCTGTCCAACACTTAAAGTTTAAACCTTTATTGGCCTTAGAAATGTGTCCAAAACGAAGTGCTATGCCCTTTGACAGAAGCTGTTTTTTTTATATATTATTTTGTTATTTTAGCATTCATATAAAAAAGCAACCCAAAAATTCTTTTATGAATTATGAGTTAAAGTCCATATATTCATAAAAACACCATATATGGTCGTGTTCTCATGCCGTGCCTGAACAGCCCCTGTAAATTTATTTTAATAATTAATAAAAATAATCCTTAGTACTTTAACGTGGTATCAGAACCATAACCCTACGCGACAGTTGATCTTCTCGTCTTCAGCCAATCTTCTATGCGACTTCTTATTATTTTTCGTAAATTCTTTTTCTCATTTACATTTTCTACTATTTTTCCTTTCGAAACTCATAGGAGTCCATAAAGGCTACAAAGTCAGATTGGTAGCTAAAGGTTACGCTCAACGAGAAGGCATTGACTACAAGGAGGTATTCTTACCTGTTATAAAACACTCGTCTATTCGGATTTTATTGGCACTGGTAGCACAGTATGAGTTGGAACTTGATCAGCTCGATGTGAAGACCGCTTTTCTCTATAGCGATCTTGTAAGGAAGATTTACATGTCTCAGCTGATTGGGTTCGAACTGTAAGAAAAGAGAATATGGTATGCAAACTGAAGAAATCATTGTATGGATTAAAGCAATCTCCAAGACAATAGTACAAGCGTTTCGACAGTTTCATAAGAGGGAAGAGGTACACACGAAGCCATTATGACCTATGTGTGTATTACAATAAGCTTCTTTTCAGAGAGTACATCTATCTACTCTTGTATATGGATGATATGCTCATTACTTCTAAAAGCAGATCTACTATTGATAAATTGAAGAAAGAATTATCCTTTGAATTAGAGATGAAAGATCTAGGTGAAACAAAAAAGGTGCTAGGCATGAAGATTGAGAGACTGAAAAAGTAGCAAGGTTAGCTTGACACAGAAGGGATATTTGAAGAAGGTACTTCGGACGTTGAACATCAACGATGATACAAAGTCTGTAAGTACATCATTGGCTCCTCATTTCAAGTTAAAAGCTATTATGTCTCCTATTATTGTTAAAGAACGTGAGTACGTGACTCAGGTGCCCTATGCTACCACAGTTGGTAGTTTAATATATGCAATGGTATGTACAAGGCCCAACTTGTCACAAGCTGTCTCAATGGTTAGCAGATATATGCACGATCCCGGGAGGGCTCATTGGGAGGCAGTAAAGTGTATTCTACAGTATACTAAAGGTACCATAGACATTGGTTTGATATTCAAGAAGGATGTTGTTGGTAAGCAAGAGTGTGTCAAATATGTTGATTCCAACTACACAAGAGACCTCGACAAACACTGGTCCACAACAGGATATGTGTTTACATTGTCTTAAGCAACGATCAGCTGACGCTCTACTCTACAGTCTACTGTCGCATTGTCTACTACGAAGTACGGAGGCTGAGTATATAGCCATGACAGAGGCTATGAAGAAGGCAATTTGGCTTTAAAGGATGCTTGATGACTTGAGGATTGATCAGGATTTATTGAAAATAAATTATGATAGCATGAGTGCTACCTAATTGTCAAAGAACCAGGTATATCATACAAGGACGAAGCACATTGATGTCAGATTCTACTTTGTTCGGGAAATTCTTGATAAAGGTGACATCGAGTTACAGAAAATTCACACGAAGGAGAATCTCACTGATATGCTTACTAAGGTTGTTTCGGAAGTAAAGTTTGCACATTACAAAAAATTACTCCATATCCTTTCAGTTGTGTGAGCTTAGTGAAGCTCATTTGGATAAACTACGTGTGGGTTGATTCTGTTGGCATGGGTACGTAGATAACCACAATGGTGCAACCAATTGGAGTCGACATGGTGCTCTGTTGTGTTCGGCTCAGATTTGAAAAATCTTCACTGAGGTGGAGAATTGAAGGGAGAGAGGATAAAATCTTATTGATAGAGTTTTATAAACTCTGCCGAAGTTTAACCAAAAATTAATGCAATCAACGGTGTCAAATATGATAACGTATCAGTTGTATCAATGGTGGATTGAACAGGAGGAACCCATACTAGTCGACTAGACATTTGGCCTAGTCGACAAATGATACAAATAGAGAGTTGGCAAATCTGTTTCACTACAGACTAGTCGATTAGGCCAAATACCTAGTCAACTAATAGGAACAATTAGTCGACTAGGATATTGGCCTAGTCGACTAATGCGGCTGCAGCAGCCTGTTTTCAAATCTGATTCAGAATTCATTTCTAATCTGAATTAGGTGTTTTAAATTTTTTTTTTTCTTCATGGGTTTTGGCTATATAAAGAGAGGAATTGTCCCCAATATTTGTCACTTGTAATTGATTAATGCAATAAGAACTCTCTCCGTTTGCTCTGAGGACGTAGACAAATTGCCTAACCTCGTTAAAACTTATATTCTCTCTTTCTTCTCTTTGTTTATTTGTTCGTGTGATTGGTGACTATTTTCTGATATCCATCTTCTTTGTTGATTGGATTCCCAACACGAGAGAGAGGAAACAAAAACATCCAAGTAAGAACAAAAAAAAACAAGGGTTCACATTACTCTAAAAAATGAGCCTAATTTAGTGATTGTTGTTTTAGAAATAACTTGAAATAGAAAGAACCAGGCATTTGTCTGCCTGAGATTCCATTTCCAAATAGAGGGGGAAATAGAAAGACCATCAAACGCGAACAACAAAAATGTGTGCGTTGTTGGGGGTGTTAATACTGAGATCTAATCGGGAAAAAATAGTAGGAATTGGCTTTAAAAAACTAGGAAAATTGCAGAAGAGTGAAGCTGGCAAACCTGAGAAGAGATTGTTTTTGGGTTTGAAGAGGAGGAGCAATGGAATTGTGATGGTCAAAGCTCCAAAGCTTCGATCTCTGATTTTTTTTTTTTTTTGCTCCCTCCCTCCCTCCCTCTCTGTGTGTGAAGAAGCGTACAGGGAAAAGAGGCGAGTGGCAGTGAAGTGGTGTGGGAGAGAACAGCCACCGCAATTCGGCAATTCTATCGTTTTGTTTGCTCAGCCTCTTTGGCTGATGGTGTGCTTTACAAGTAGCCCCTTGGAAATAGACCTAACTAGTTAACTGCCGATGGGAAACCGACACATCAGCGAAGAGAAAGAGAAAGAAGAAAATGAGCTGAGGGAGGAAGAAGAGGGGAGACAAAAATTTTATACGAGTCATGAGAGAAAACTTCTCTTTGGTCTATTTTGATTATGTGCTCGAACTTCCAATTTGACAATTCAAATTTTTTTTTAAAACAAATTCAAACTACAATAAAGTATAGTACACCCCGCAAAGTAATGGAAAAAGAATACACAACATAATTTGCTAGACTAAGGAGGGTACTTTTTATCACAAAATTGCATTACATCGAGATCGTGAAAAGAAAAGCTATATGAAGACTTTTCAACTCTTCACCTATTATTATGTCTGCTGGTGAGGATTTTCTTCAATATTTTTCCTCTTAGGAATCTGGGTGACAAAATAATATACAAAAAGTTGAATATAATTATGTAAATGTAACACTGCCATTTAATAAAGAATTGCATCCCTAAAGCAATTTTACTATTCTTATAGTTATATCTGTATTAAAGAACTTTATATAATAATGTAAAACGTTAATTGAACACAAAAATAATATTTCTGTAAGGAGAGAGGAGATAAAAACTTGATGGAAGAGTTTTTTAACTCATTAGAAGAGATAGCGCAGATAACAGAGTCCAGAAGGAGCGAGAAAGTAGCGAATTGCAAACCAGAACAGTAGCCGGCCGACCGCCCGGTCAAGCAGCATGCACAACGTGCATAGGCGCAGCTCGGTCGACTGGCATACCCAACTCGCTGTTAGGTTCGGTCGACCGACCGATCGGCGTAAGGGATGGGTCGGTCAACCGTCCGGTTGGCCGACAGACGATTGCTTCTCCTGTTCGGATTCAGACTTCATTTCTGAATTGGAGTCGAATCCAATTGTGATTTTCTAAAACTCTGGGACTCTCTGGCTATAAATAAAGGGGTAGAGACCTCATGAATTGTATCCCTATGGTATCCCTCTGAGAAAAACTTGTATTGATTATTGAATCAATAAAATTTGTTTCTCCTTTACCCCGAGGACGTAGGCAAATTGTCGAACCTCGTTAAATATTGTGTTGGCTTTCTCTCTTGTTTATTGTTCTTGTCTTTTGGGTACTTCTATACTGCATCTCTCCTAGTTGATTGGGGTTCCTCAATCGGGTTGTTGCAAAGGCGCGCGCAACAAGTGGTATCAGAGTATCCAGGTTCGACGTGGGATCGTGTGTCGATTCTAAGAGCATTAGTGGCTGTCTAACGGAGATCGTGTGTCGATCTCGGAGCAGTATTAGGACTGTTTGTGGGATTGTGTGTTGATCTCTGAACAGCGTTTGGATTGCTCAAGGAATCAAATTTGGTAGAGTAGATCGTTTCAGAAACTCTCCTAGAGTTTCACTTTAAGGTAAAGATCCTATCTTTATCTAATTTTGATCTAACTCCGTTTGCTTTCCACATTATTTTTAAGGAATCCATTGAGAAGATGGCTGGAGATAGTATATCTATTGTGAAAACTATGAATTCACATCCATTGAAAATTGATGTGGTGAAGTTTGACGGAAAGAACAACTTTAGGATGTGGAGATGTGAGGTAATGGATGCATTGACAGTATCAAACCTCGAAAACACTCTACGATTGAAGAAAAAACGCGAGACCACTTCTGAACAGAATTGGGACAAGATGACTCGAACAGCGTGTGGTTTGATAAGGTCTAGTTTGGCACAAGACATCAAATATCATGTGTTACATGAAACATCTGCAAGGCAGTTGTGAAAGAACCTGGAGAAAAAGTATCTAACAAGTGCATACAGTCTCGTTTGTAATTGAAGAATAGGCTCTATGGCTTTCAACTGAAAAAAGGAATCTCTATCAATGGACACATGAATAACTACAGCAGATTTAGTTAACGTGGATGTGAAGATCGAAGAAGAGGATAAGACATTGATTCTACTGAATTCTCTTTCTACAGAAGAGTATGAGACCTTCATTGTAACTTTGATCAATGGTAAACAAACACTTAATTACATGATTAGCTAATGGATCTTGTTATCTAATTTCTTGTTTAATTTATAATAATAACAATAATTGTATTGATCCCTCTTCATGTCTAGAGACTCACTTTTGTTTCGAAACCAGCAAGG
Organism: Agave tequilana; assembly: GCA_038442645.1. Classification (NCBI taxonomy): domain Eukaryota; kingdom Viridiplantae; phylum Streptophyta; class Magnoliopsida; order Asparagales; family Asparagaceae; genus Agave; species Agave tequilana. The sequence goes on from JAVJIF010011346.1 coordinate 161,325, forward strand.
ATTTGACAAGGCCTTTGAAGTATTTGATGTTGGAAGAGAGGAGGGCTGCTGCTGCCTGCAGTTGCCATTGCTTTCTTTTAATGATTCCTCGACACTTTGAAGACTAGGGTTGGTGGTGTGCTGGCCCCAGCCCTGTTTGCTGTGGGAAAATAAAAAGAGGAAAAGAGGAAAAGTGTGTGGGCCTTACGCGAAAATTCAGTTTGAATTGTAAGGCTTATGTATTTTTTTCCTCAGTTTTCTCAGCAAACAAACATATCGGATGAAAAAAAAACTCATTTTTAGTCCATTTTTAAGACGAAACAAACAGCCCTTAGCCCTTGGGCGGGAGGGAGAGAGAGAGAGAGAGAATTTAAGGCTTTTCTTAGGCTCCCTAGGATCCTCTAAATTATCGGGTTTGTGTTAGATCTCTATCTCAAGAATCTCAAAAATATTCTCAAAATTATTGAAAATTGTCAAAATTATTCGTCAACCTTTCCGTTTGCCCAATGCCTGCCCCCAACACTCATTATGCAAAAAAGAGAAAAATCAATTGATTAAGTAACTTGTTATTTTTTCAAGGGAAACTAATTTATTATAGTTGACTGTTATGTATGATTATTTATTTATTTTAGTAAATGTACGAATTTGATGCTCAATTACGTAAGAAACATGAAGATAATTTTATGCAATAAATTTAAAAACATATCTCGCTACTGATTAGTGAAAAATATGGCTAAATGTAGAAAAATACGAGGAACCTCTCGTTTTCAAAAACTACCGCGAGCTTTCGTAAATCTATAAAACTAACATAAACTTAGCCAGTTTAAAATACCCACCACACTTCATTAACAACGAAGATGAAAAAGACCAAAATACCTCCTAATTAAAATTGACCCCCACAACTCATTTCTCAAAAAAAAAAAAATTTTTTTTTAAATAAGGATATAATGAATCATAAAATGATTGTGTGATAAGCACGTGCCTGCTAGCCTAACATCTTGTTGACGAATGGTAGTTTCCTAAAAAATGAAAAGAAAGTTCATAATAGTTTTATGCATTTCTGAAATTTTATGATAGTATTTTGAAAAGAGAAAAAATATCATTATAATTTTCTACATTTTAGCCTAAAAAAAAATAGATATTGCGCTATAGCTTACACGGCTCTAGCCCAAGATCAGCTCATTTCCATCCCTGGCGCTTAAAGTTGAGTTATTGTGTTATTTATGGCCCATGGGTTAGTTGTTCCAATGGGCTTTGGAAATATTATCAAAACACCCACCATAAAACCTTCAAACACATTACAGCAAGCCCACTGCCCACAGTAGAAAGACCAAAGAGAGAAATGCGCCCACTAAAACTCCATCACCTTCAACCATTTCTTGATTCTGTTTTTTCTTTGATTTGGATCTTTTTGAGCTTTTAGTTTGTGTTCATCTTTCTCTGTTACCCAATTTGTGCGCTAATCAAAACCGACCGATGCGCCCGCTGCCGTCGTCGCCCTTTATTTTCCGACGAATTCAGACTCTCTCATTTTGCTTCCGACGAAGAACCCAAGCTGCTGCTGTCGATTTTCCCCCACCGCCCCCCACTGTCCGCTTCTTAAAGCTCAGGCATTCTCAGCTCTCTCCTTCCTTCCGCTGCTCAAAACCCGACCTCTGGCCGCCCCAAATTTTAACCCTAAAACCATCTAATTTCATGGTTTCTTCGCTTATTGATCAAAGATTCAAGGTCAGTCCTTGTTTTTAGCCGCCAAAATTACGGTTTCAACTATTAATTTAAATAGGGGATTCGGTGAATCTGGTCAATTTTGACAACTCTCTCATGTTTTTCTGTTAGCAGTTGATTGGAGCAACCTGGGACCGTGCGGCATTCGATTGTACAGTCACTGGGCAGTTCTTCGATGTGAGTTGGTAGTCTCACTCCCTTCTTTCCTCTTACAACCTTCAAAATTAAAGAAATCAAAGTTAAATTTCTGGTTTCATCTGCAGAAAAATAGTTTATATCCTACCGTCTCATGAGGAATTTTTAAATGTCTTGATTATTGATTAAAGCTAGCATCACTATAGGTGTATTTCATACTCTTTGAAACTTACATAGCTTTCAGATGTCAAGCTTCTGTAAATGATGAAATAGTCTCCTGCCTGAAGGACATGATCTTTCACAAAATCACCTGAAAAGGGTAGGATACTTTATAGAACAAGATACCGTATTTGTAAGTAACTACATTAGTGGAAAAGTATACATGCCTGTAGTTTCCATAATATACATTCGGCTTTTATTGTTGGGCCAGAACCTGAAAATATAAATTAGCAATACTTAGATTTCTTTTCCAATAACCGTTCAATATCAACATGATTAGAGCTCTGGCCTGATCAAGGGTTTGAAAGCTTGGAGCATTTTTTACAGATTAACTACCAACTTGATATGAATCATCACATGCAGGACATTAGTGCCTAAGTGCCTTACCAGTTCCCTACAATAGTGGTAACAATCTAGCATTTACATGAACATCAGTAACATGTAAGGAAATACTGAGCTTAATGACTAGAATGTATGTAACTAAGCATGACTAAGTATAATTTTGTTCATGTAAAGCAGTATCATATTAAATAAGCTTGTTCGAGGAAGTCTCACATGATCAATAACACAAGAAGTGTATCACCTTGCCCTGTATTTTAAGAATCGGAATTTGATTGTTGAGTCTATGATGCAGTAATATTGAAATTTACGGTGTGCTGTTGTGGAGTTGTAATGGATATGCTTAGCTGCACAAAGTTTACTTTGCTTTTGTTTAAAAATCAATAAGGATGTTAGTTATTTAAACCCTAGACTGTCCATAAATAACTAATAATTTAGTTGTTTACATAGTAAATTGCCGCAGGATGCGCTATTGCTCTAAAAGGAATTAATAAATTCAGGTAACCAAAAGCCAAAATGCTTCAAGCATTGTATGCCTTTTGTATATTCCCTTTGATTTGTTCTTTTTGAGTGTGATGCCCATGTTTAAGACTTTCAGATGTAATGTGAAATCTGCATAATCTGGGATAATCTTGAGTGAGATCACAACGGTGCTTGAAAGCTCCATTGTTGTAAATGCTTCAATTCTCTTTTTATTATCAGTTATACTTTTGAGTAAAACCTCTTACCAATATCTATGTTGACGTCCCTTAAAATTAGTCAGAGCGAATTTATTTCTCGAATTGCACTGTCACTTCACACAATTTACGTACCTGTACTTGAATTTCCAAGTAACTGGAAGTTCAAGGTCATTCGTGTTCAATATGATTCCTTCCTTTTCAGATAATGGAGGAAGATTCGACTATGCCTCCTGCAAAATGAAATAAAGTTAGTATTAATGTTTTAGGGTGAGTGATATTTACTCTAGAGTAAATAAAAGATAATTTCTCTAGCTATAATTAGGAAGAAAAATGCTTCAAGGTGAAAAAAAAGAAAAGGAAAAGAGTACAGATGATGATATTATTTCCAATAAATGTTAAAAAAAAAAAAAATTAACTATTGACCATCTACATTAATAAGAGCTTGTTGGCTTTAAAGTTCGAATATTTTACCTGTTGATCTGATCAACAGAACCAATAACTTTGCTTTGCAATGATACTCCTTCTTGTTAGACTATTCAATAATCATTATCTGTCTTACCCACATGGTCCTCAATTTTTAATTACACGTTCATTCTTCATACGGTGCAGCTACTCCATGCCAATTTTATCTTTGTTCTAACTGTGGACTTTCTATTTATCAATTTTTGTAATTGATGAACTTATATAATTGCATATAGATTAATACCATAACTGCTGCATTTTCATCATCATTTTGTATCTTGATCACTTGAAAAAGAGGCTGGTAAATTATTATTTGTCTGCCCAAACTGACAATTGTTTACCAGCTCTTATAACTTTCTTATCAATCAACTGAAGCAATTTTTGATTGCACTATATGCATTGTGATGAGGTTGGTTTTGTTCTCAATTTGTCTTTATTTTTTATTTGGCTTGAGATAAAGAAGGAGAAAAATTGGAGTTTTTTTACTCAATTCGAGTTTCCCCTTTCAATTCTTTTTGTGTATCTATGTAACTTCTGTTTTATGGACCAGCAGTTGCTGTGTCCAACAAGCTCGTGTGCATGTCCATGCGCATGCATCACTTGGGAGTCTTGGTAACATCACTAGAGAGAGTAGAGCGCCGCCCCCGCCCACATCTCTCCCCTCACCTCTCCTCCTCCTTCCACCCTCCTCCTTCTTTCTCCTCCTCCTCGTTCCTCCTCATTCCTCCTCTGCCGTCAATCTCGATCGGTCAGTTCCCACCGCTTCGCGGTATACTAGTTTTTAATGTGGATTTGATTGCTGAAGAATGTTTCTTGTTCTGAATTTTTAAGTTGGATTTAACTGGATTGTGTATGTATTTTCTCATGATCACACTCACAGTATATATTTTCAGCAATTATTGATCGGAAAATAAAATGAGTTTTGCCGATTGCCATAATCCTCATGCCTCAACAATTTTTTTGTGCAAAATATGTGGTTTGATATCATTATTCAAAACTTATCAGCCGAGGGTTGGGACCTTGGTGGAAGTCATATCTCAAGTTCTTTTTGTATTTTGTTAGTTGGTTTGCTCTTGCATGTGTGTGTAGAATGATCGGTCGAACTGTTTGGTTTGACTTAGTCTTGTAGCAAGATTTTCATGATGAGTTAGTAGTTTTTTTTTTTTTAAAAAAACAACTGAAAGCATGAATGAACAAAAGAGTGATTGACGATATTGCAAATGGAGAAAAATGATAACTGGTGAAAAATTGGTTGAAGATGATGACGAGCAACGAGTTGTATATTCATGTACTCAAACCGAAAATCAAGAACCAAAATGCAATTAGTTAGGAGCTTCATGTGTATGCTATTTCAAAAGGCGATATTACTCACCGGCTATGTTGCGCAGACACCACTACCATGAAGTTGTGTCATGTCGGATGCCTATCCAACATGTGTGTTGGACACATGTATCATGGTATTTTTAAGAATTGTCGCATGTCATGTCCATGTTGGTGGCATCGTGTATGTGTAACATAGCTCACTGGTTATGTAGCACAAATTTTTTTATCATGAAGTCATGCCCATGTCAGGCATGTGACATTGACACTTCTTGGACACTCAGATATGTTAGATACTTCTCAAATGTGTTCTCAATTGGAGAATATACTTATTTAATCTAGGTCCCTCGTCAGACATTGGACACTTGCTGTACACTTCTTTGCACATTAGATGTTTGAGATGATCATGTACTTTCTTTTTTGCAGATCAAAAGACCATACTTTAGTGAAAAAAACTGGCAAAATATTGGACAAAACTACGGTAAGTTTAGATGTCTTTTGATATAACAAACGAGATACACTGAACTACTTTATAGGAGGTTGAAGACAAGAGGCCATTTCTTTTGCAAAGCCATAAGAAGTATAATAAGCTATAAGTTATGTTGTACGGCACAGCCATACTAGCAGGACACAATACGCTGACACGTGACAAATTAATCTTATAGAGTTTCTTATTTATTTAACCAAGGTGATTCAAGTACAATAATTGAAGTTTTTATACCAGAGAAGTTGGGGAAAAAAGACTTTGATTGGTCTCAGCCGATAACATTTTATAAGTAATTGGAAAAAAACAAACAACTAACAAGGTTTGTTGAAATGCTCATATCTATCTTGTGTATTGCAGCCTTTGCAGGTTATTATCATGAGTACAAGCCTAGAAACAAACAGACCGACAGATAAATAATAGTAATAGCAAGAAAAGAAACAAAACAAGAAACAAAACAAAATTGAAAATGAGAAAGAAAAAGAAGAAGAAATTCAGATTATTGATTATATGTGTTTGCAACCTTATATAATAAGCTATACATAGATCTTGATTTCTTCTAAATTTTCCTTCCAGTAAATATTGCATCTGATATCTTTTCATGAACAAAGAACAAATTAGAAGTCTCAAGAATTTTCCATGTAGTCCTGTTTCTTTAGCACTAAAGTCTCATACAATGTATCTTCATTGTTTATACTAGATTGTAATGAGAAAATTTGCATATACAGTCAAATCCTGATCCTGAAAAAACATGTGATACTTAAAATTTTGGATGTGCATGCAAATATTGAGTATCTCACAATTCCGTGTTATTTATGAAATTGGTATACCAAAAGCTTTTTAAAACCAAAAAGGTGTATTTGGTCCCTCTGACTTGTAGCTCGTGCAAATCCTCAATCCAAAATTATCCAACCCAACCAAGTTCGACAGACCACTTGCCCAAGCTTGCATTTAGAATTGGAGAGGGACATTGTTTTCTTCCTTTGCTATTTACCGTCCAGCGTGTGCTTGTTGTATATGACACTGCCAGGCATGGAACCATGACCCCTGAGAAGTGTATGGTATCTAGGATGCAAAGCCATGGCAAAGTTGGCTTATTCTTCCTTTTCTTTACGGGCAAGTGTTATGACATAATTGGCCTGGGGGTTCTCTTCCATACTGCTTGATCAATGGATTTAGCCAGGTTGTTGTAGCTAAGTAGGTCCGTTCCTGTTAAAAGTACTCTACTGATTTTGTGCACCGAGGATCTGCCCGGTAATCCACAAAGAAGGTTTGAGATTTTATAGCCAAAAAAAGAAATCCTGTCAGTTAGTTGGAAATGGGAAAGTTTATTGTATGGTACTGTACTGAATGATAAGGCGGATACCCTATATAGATGAGAAAATTCTTATAAACATGCTGGCAGCCCCCGTTAAACTTGTGACCCATCCATCAAAAGCACATGCTCTATTGATGCCCCAAAATCTTCTGTTTATTTCTGTTGGTATAGACATTTTTAATTTTGAGAATATCCTTTCATTCTTCACACCCATTAATTTGTTTCTAGCTCTAATGAACCATGCCTTGTGAGGGACCTAGTCCCTCGAAATATTGTGATTGTTCATGAGGTTTTAATTTCATTTACTGGCATGTTGTTCTTATCTTTTGGAAGACTTGTTGTTTGTATATTTTAAGTCAGTCTAGATGATTGCTTGCAAAATTCTAGTTTATCTACAACCTGTATTCAAAGAAATAGTGCAAAAATAATGCAAATATCTTGTGAGTTACAGAGTCTAATGATAGTGTCGTAGGGAACTGAGTCATCTACTAAATGCAATTGTTGAAGATCTATTACCAATCAAAAAATAGAGAAACATTGAGTTGAAGACTCGGTAGCGGAAGCGGAAGCTTAGAAGATTTATCACTAGCAAGCAATTGAAACTATAATCACCACACACCAAAGAACACCAGATTTAACGTGGTTCGACAATGTGCCTACGTCCACGGGGAGGAGGGAAAAATCTTTATTGAAACAGAGAAGAAAATATAAGAGTTACAAGAAGATCTCTCTCGCAAATCTCAATGGTAGAAATCTGAAATTCTCTTGAATTTTTGACGTACCTTTAAAAGGCCACCCTCGAGGGGTTTATATAGGCACCTAGGATGATTCTAGCTCAATGCAAACTCCAACAATCAAATCAGCACCGCCTTAGAGAAATAAGAAACCGGATCCAAACCAAAAGAGAAAACATAACCGTATTAGAAAACTGCCAGACCCCGTATTTGTCGATTAGGGCAAATTATTAGTCGACTAATACCAAGTATTAGTCGACTACTGTAATGCAATGTGAGAATTCAACTTTCTGTGGTAGGGCCTAGTCGACTATACTAAAGTATCAGTCGACTATCTCAAGATCTAGTCGACTAATAACACCTATTAGTCGACTAATAATGTGCAAAATGCACGTACATGTCCGTGCTTGATTTGTAAAGCTTGTAACACCTCGCCTGAACCTGAATTCTTCTCTAATGAATATGAGGCACTTTGAATGCTAACAATTTTCACCTTGACTCATGTTCATTGAGTTCCTTCGTGAAATTGGCCTCTGCTTTATTTGCCTTACTTTCTCCCCTTTTGTGACTTCAAATGGCTCCCTCTCAAGAGCATATTCGCCACTTTACCTTTGGAGAACCTTGATGAAGTTCAGAGATGCTCTGAACTTCTCTATCAGGATGGTCTTCGTCATCATATCTGCTGGATTCTCCTTCGTGTTGGCCTTTACCAAATCGATCACCTTATCATCTATAACTCACTGACGTATCTTGTGATATCTTACATCAATGTGCTTCGTCTGCTTGTGATACATGTGATCCTTAGCAAGATGAATCGCACTCTGACTGTCCCAATGAACCCGAACTGAATCATGTATGATGCTAAACGTCTCAACCACAAAACTTCCTTTGACGCCTCAACTGCAGCCATGTACTCCGCCTCAATCGTTGAAAGAGTAACTGTATCTTGCAACTCTGCCTTCGAACTAATGACGCACTCAGCTGCTGTGAGCATATAGCCTGTCGTAGATCTTTGCTGATCAAGATCTCCAACATAATCTACATCAACATAGCTTTATAGTACCATAGGCTTTCCGGTTTTCAATTTCTGAAACACTGAGCCTAGTCTCACAGTCCCTCGTAAATATCATAACACCCACTTTACTACTTCCCAATGTTGCTTTCCTGGATTTGACATGAACCGACTTATTGTACTAACTGCATAGGCTAAGTCAGACCTAGTGCAGATCATAGCATACATGAGTGATACCACCGCATTAGCATATGGTACTCGAGACATCGCTTCCTTCTCTTTCCGTGATTGTGGACACTGCTTGGAGGATATTTTGAAGTGACTTGTTAAAGGAGTGGTGACTGGTCTTACTTCTGTCATGTTGAATCTCTCTAACACCTTGAGAAAATAATTCTCCTATAATAGTCAAAGTCTGCCTGAGTCTCTGTCTCGAGTGATCTCTATACCTAAGATCTTCTTGGCTTCTCCTAAATTCTTCATGTTAATTCCTTCTTGAGCTGAGCTTTAAATTTCTGAACATGTGTCTTGTTTTTCGCAGCAATCAACATGTCATCCACATATAACAATAAATATGTCAGATCATTACTCCGCTTAAAATAGACACAACTATTATACTCACATCGGTTGTATCTGGCCTTGATCATGAAAGAGTCGAATCGTTTGTACCACTGTCTGGAAGACTGCTTAAGTCCATAGAGAAACTTATTTAGAAGACACACCTTATTTTTTACCTTCCTGAATATAACCTTCAGATTGTTTCATGTATATCTTCTCCTCCAGCTCATCGTGCAGAACGCTGTTTTGACGTCCATCTGCTCCAACTCTAGATCAAACTGAACAACTATCACCAATAATATCCGAATAGATGTATGCTTGACTATAGGAGAAAAGATCTCATTGTAGTCAACGCCCTCCTTGTGAGCATATCCCTTGGTAACTAACCTTACCTTGTACTGCTCATTTTTCTTCTTGCGAAAGACCCATCTGCAACCTATTACCTTGAAGTCTTTTGGAAGATTGACTAATGTCCATATTTGGTTTCCATTCAAAGACTCCATCTCTTACTTCATGGCTGTAATTCACTTGTCGTGGTCATCTGCCTCGATCGCTTCCTTGTAACTGTCAGAATTTCCTGTTTCTGTTACTAATGCGAAAGAGACATGATCATCTTCCCAGTCATATCTTATTGGTGGCACTGTAACTCTGACTGACCGCCTTAATGGTCTAGGTTACTCTTCAGTAGCCTCCTGTTTATCTCCATCTGAATCTGAGGAGTCCTTTTCTGACCCTTTAGGTCTTTTAGGGCTCTATGAGAACTCAACTTTTTTTCCTGAGTATCTACTAAAATGTTTGAAGCTCCACCTTGCGTTTTATCCTGCGTCTCTTGCAACATTGATTCTTCGTCAAAAATCACATCTCTACTGATAAAGGTGTTCCTTTTCTCCTGATCCCAAAGTCTGAAACCCTTGACTCCTTTGGTGAACCTGATGAAGATACATTTCTTAGACTTGGACTCCAGTTTGTTCCTTTTCTAACTATCAACCAAATTATACGCCGGGCAAATGAAAATCTATAATGTTGAATAGTTCACAAACTTTCCTCGCCATATCTCCTCTGGGATCTGAAGACAATAGCTGTTGATGGTGACATGTTTACCAGATAACTCGCATGATTCACCGCCTTTGCCCAAAATCCTTCTGACATGTCAACCTGTAATCTGATATTGCGGGCACACTCTGTAAATGTCCGATTTATGCGTTTTGCTACTCCGTTGTACAAGTTTGTTATCCGTTCTCCTTTGAGAATCGTCATGGAACCTTTAGTAACTTTGATTCCTTCATCTGCACCAGAAAACTTGTACCCATGAGCAGCTGAGCTTCCAAAGCTCCCAACGAGAGAAGATTCTTTTTTAAATCCGGAACATGTTGAACGCTCGTGAGGGTTCGAACCTGTCCATTAAATATCGATGCGAACATCTTACACACGACGTCGTTTTCCATCAGGACAGAGCCTTCGTCATAAGGCGTATAAGTACCGAACCACTCCCTTTTTAGGCACATGCGATATGTGCACCCAAGTAAAGTAACCAAGCATCTGAGTATTTACCTTTTCCTGACTCGGCCGTCAAGACATCACATGAATCCTTATCTGCTTCTTCGACAACCCGGCTTGATCTGATTTTCCACTGGTACTAGCCCCATCAGAATCTTTGCGGCCTTTCCTCTTCAGCATCTCCTTATATTTCATATAATTTTTCTTGATGTGCCCTGGTTTCTTGCAAAAGTAGCAAAAGAAATTGTTAGAAGTATCTGGATTCTTTTTGGGTCCCTTAGTCTTTGATCTTTCCCTCTGGCCTTGACAAACAATCCTCAGGCCTCCTCTGTAGAATTTGTTTTCTTCATCAACTCGTCGTTTTGGAGCATCTGCCTGACATCTTCTAACTCTAAGGTCTCCTTACCATACATGATGGTGGTCGCTAAGTGGTCATAACTTGATGGAAGAGAAGAGAATAACAGAAGAGCTTTGTCTTCTTCTACCTTAACCTTTAGAGCTAACAAGTCGCTTAAAATTCTATTAAAAGTATTAAGATGTTGTAGAATAGGCGTACCTTCCTTCATTCGAATGTTGTATAACTGCTTCTTCATGAAGAGATTGTTCGACAAGCTTTTCGTCATGTAAAGGCTTTTCAGCCTACGCCAAAGACCAGCAATTGTCTCCTCGTTTATCACGTTGTAGAGGACCTCATCTGATAGGCACAATATGATCGTCGCCTTTGCGTGAAGTCGATGTCGTTTCACTCATCATCCTCCATCTTTGATGGCTTCTTCTCAATACCAAGTAGGGCCTTGTGTATGCCCTCATTCACGAGCAATGATGTTACTCAAATCTTTCACAATAGGAAATTAGACTTCCCGTCGAATTTTTCCACCTCGAATTTGGTTGTCGTGATCGTCTTGCTATCCATCACTCTGATACCAATTTTTGATGATCTATCACCGATCAAATAACAGAGAAATACCGAGTTGAAGACTCGGTAGCGAAAGCGAAAGCGTAGAAGATCTATCACTATTAAGCAATTGAAATTATAATCACCACACAACTAAAAAATATCAGATTTAATGTGATTCGGCAATGTGCCTACGTCCACAGGAAGGAGGGAAGAAATCTTTATCAAAAGCAGAAAAAAATACAAGAGTTACAGCAAGATCTCTCTCACAACTCTCAATGGTGGAAATCTGAAATTCTTTTGAATTCTTGACACACCTTTAAAAGGCCACCCTCGAGAGGTTTATATAGGCACCTAAGATGATCCTAGTTTAATACAAACTCCAACAACCAAATCAGCACCGCCTCAGAGAAATAAGAAACCTGGATCCAAACCAAAACATGAAACAGAACCGTATTAGGAAACTGCCAGAACCCGTATTAGTCGACTAGGGCAAATCATTAGTCGACTAATATTAAGTATTAGTCGACTATACTCAGAGTCTAGTCGACTACTGTAATGCAATCTGAGCATTCAACTTTCTGTTGCAGGGCCTAGTCGATTATACCAAAGTATCAGTCGACTAGCTTAAGACCTAGTCGACTAATAAGATCGCACAATGTCTGTATATGTCCGTGCTTGATTTGTGAAGCTTGTAACACCTCCACTTGAATCTGAATTCTTCTCTAATGAATATGAGACACTCCAAATACTAACATCAATATTCTTGATCTAGGATGGAGACGGTGCATCATTGACATGAATTATTTAAGGACAGTGAATCGCAATATAACTGGTCATCCCGTTCATATCAGATGGAATATCGTACCTTCTAGTTTTCTCCTTTGATGAATAATAAAGAATAAAGAATTATAAAGATCAAGAAATACTAGTAGAAGCAATCTAACCCTTCCATTCTTCATTTTCCCAATTTATAATTTTGATGGTTTATCATTTATTTCAGGATCCTATTCTTCAAAACCAAATATGTAGCAATCAGCAGGAAGATACACAATGTCGTTGCTAAAAATAGGCATGATGTCCTGGCTGGAGCTATTTCTCTTAAAATGACAGTCATGACAAAGTGCCTAGTCAGTCTCTTAATATTTTTCTTGGTGTCTGTGCTCATTAATCATTGCAACTTTTCTTGTGTGTGAAAATATTCACACTAGATGTCTACTATGGGAACTTTTTATTGGTCTCGCCATTTAATAATCACTTTGCAGTCATGTGAATAACATCAAAAAACTTGTATTACTAAAGAAGAAATTAGACATTACACCTTCTGATTTATATTCTATTTTCATCCAGGATAGTCTAGAAAGTAGGGGTGCCATCGGGTCGGATACGGATCGGATATTACCTCTACCATATCCATATCCGCACCCAACCTTCGGATACGGATACGGATATTGACGGATGTGAAAAAATGATATCCGTATCCGCTAAAATCGGATATCAGATATAAATCGGATATTAGCGGATCGGATGCGGATACTAATCGGATATGTTAAAAATGGATATAGTTAAAGATAAATTAAACAGAAATACTTATATTACTTTTTATCTCATCTACTACAATATTAAATGTGATACATACTATGATATTATTGTGTACATATCAATACATTCATTATATTCATTGTCATTTGACTTCTATAACAATAGATTACACGTCCTCCGGTGTTAAATGCCGATTCAGATGCTATGGTGATGTCGAGATACTCAAAATATCTTGTGGTGCTCTTGCAAGAATCGAATACTTTCCACTATTACTTTTTCACCGACTCAAAATATCAAAATTTAATGCCTTATTCCTTTGAAGAATAGTCTTCTCCATGTCGATATCATTATGAAGCACGCAACATTCAGATATCGGATCGGATACGAATAAGATATTACTTTTACCATATCCGTATCTGCACCTACCTTTCGGATACGGATACGGATACGGATACGGATACGAATATTGACGGATGTGAAAAAATGATATCCGTATCCGGATTGGAGGCGGATTCGGATGCGGATATCTGCGGATAATCCGTATCCGGTGGCACCCCTACTAGAAAGTATTGAAGTCTCTCCAACCACAAAGTTATGATGTAAGCTATGATCTGGTAGTACAGTATGATTGCGGCTAGTAACTGTCCCTGCATCATGTAACATGAACTTTTGAGTACACCTAGTTACGAGCCCTATAACAGACATTGTTTGAACGATCATATTGTAGCTAGTGACAGGATCTCTTTACTATGACAATTTTCTCCATTAAGATCTATCTCTTATATTGTACTATTAGCAAGCCAATATGAAACAAGGCAGGTCGTAATATAAGTGAAGCTCAATTCCCCAAGATTTTGAGATGCTCAATGTAGGGCTTTCTTTTCTTGCTGTCTTCAGTCGACAGATAGTTTAGGAAATCTCTAAAGCTGGTCTCTCGATACCCTTCTGGATTGTGCTCATCCACCATCTCTATTGCAGGTGCTACCTTCTCATCCATAGAAAAATCATGAATGCTTGCAATGGAGATCCTCTTCATTTCAGGATTCAAAATTGCTCGGTGAATCACACTCTTATATCGGCCATTACTCAGGACCTCTGTATGATCCCCAATTTGAACATACAACGCCCGGGAAGCTGTGGTACTGCAGTCCATGTTCCCTCATCTTGGTCCTTGAACTGAAAGCCTTGGCAGTTTTGGAGTAGGATGGTGATGAAACCGTAGTCTGAATGAGAATCCAGTCCCACTTCCAAATTTGGCTCAGAGCACTGTGGGTAGAAGTTGGTGGCAATGACTTGCATCCCGCAATCAAATTTGTTTCTCAGTACTTGATTTAGTCCAAGACTCTCTAATATTGCGCCCATTAATTGCAAGACTACTCTTCTCACCTCCGTGGCATAATTCCCCATCTTTTCCCTGAAAAAAAAAAAAGAGCATTAAATTTGATGGTTATAGAATTTATTCATTCATGTAACGATGGAAAAAAAAAGGTCACAGGAATACTCAAAAGGTAAAAAGGCGGCAGCGGCGGCAGAAGCAAAGCAAAAGGAACAGGAAACACACACACACACACACACACACACACACACACACAGAGAGAGAGAAGAGAGAGAGAGAGAGAGAGAGAGAGAGATGCTCGGCATTCTTAGAGAGAGAGAGAGAGAGAGAGAGAGAGAGAGAGAGATGCTCGGCATTCTTAGAGAGAGAGAGAGAGAGATGCTCGGCATTCTTTGATTCATGCCTAAAAATTAGGTGTCTTTCTGTATGCCCCTGCTTATTGTTCTAGCATTCTTGAATGATTCAGCAAGCATGCGATTTTATGCATCTAATATGTGAAATCCACCTAAACCAGAAAATAATATAGCTAAAACTGTCTCTGCTAGTCGTTTTGTTAGTTTTTACTTTTAGAATTGCTTAAAATTAAAAATTATGGTAGTTGTTTGATCATGATTAGAAGGGATAAAATCGTGAAATTTGTGAGTTTTTGAAGTATAATTTTCCATTTTCAAGATTAGGGAGAGCAGCACCTACAGTTTCACTTGACACGAAGTGTATTTCATTTATCAATTGTAGCTCAAGTTTGTATCTAGTGTGATTATAAAATTGAATCATATAATAAAATAATATATATTCATGGAATGGTGCAGAAAAAACAACTTAGGAAACAGTTATCGAGTGCTATCATTCATCTTATTAGCATTTTTAAAACCAGTTTAGTTAAATATTTCAGTTCTTTAGACAGTATTAGAACCCTTCTACCAATGGAAAACATATGAATACTTCAAAGTACTAATAATCTATTTATACTTGGCTTTATGGAACATGATCACCAATGTGATATTCCGACAGTTAATTAAGTGCTGGAAACTATTTGCGTACCTGTAACCCTGTGGGGTTAATGGCCATAAGTGAATCCAGTCGCTGAGAGGATGAGCATAGAGCTTTAGGAGATCTCTTGCCTTACTGATGCCATCCCTTGGGCTCTCTCCATATCTAACAGGCTTTGATATGTTCTCTGATGCAAATTCTGCTTTCTTCTCTTTTGGTAAATCAAAGAAGCCCGAAGCTGCTTCCAACGCAGCATTGATGACTGTTGTGTTAATTCCATGGTTTATAATCTGCAAAAAAGCCTTGTCATTAAGACCATATGTAATTCAATACATCTATGTGGTTAGCTTTTTCATTTATGTTCTATTTCTATTTTATGTGAATATTAAAAACATTCTGGGAAATCCTCCTCCTTTGAGATTTTGTATAAAAATCTAGTTAGTATCAGAATTTACTGCTTTGGTGTGTGATTCTTTCTTCTGTATTTTCGAGCCAGCGATGATACGCACAAATATACATATACATATACATACACATATACACATGCAATGTATGCATATGCATATGCACATGCGCACACGTATACATATACATACACATTGTGTGCGTGTGCGTGTGCGTGTGCGCACATGCGTGCAGGCGCGCGCGCGC
Source organism: Agave tequilana (assembly GCA_038442645.1). Taxonomy (NCBI): domain Eukaryota; kingdom Viridiplantae; phylum Streptophyta; class Magnoliopsida; order Asparagales; family Asparagaceae; genus Agave; species Agave tequilana. Next base: position 177,198 of record JAVJIF010011346.1, read on the forward strand.
GCACATCTAGCTATGCATCCATGTCCTGTTATTCAACACGTACTATATATTTTATATGCCCTGTTGTTATTGCTGCGAGTTAATGTGAGCCCTATTCTATACATACTTTTGTGCATGCATGACTTACTATTTTGGATATGCTAATATTTCTCATGATTTATGCAGCCCATGAAGGCCATGACATATGACACAGTCAGAGCATCTTTAGCAAAGTTGCTAAGGTAATTGCATTGTTTGAATCTGAGGTTCTAGACCACACCAATAGTTCTGTATGTTTTTTTTTAATTGAAAATTCAATAGTATGTTAAAAGCTTGAAAAATCTAACAACAATATTGCTTGCAATTGCAGTTTGATTTCATTTCTTCAGATTTTTTATAACAAATATGTAGATAAGTTGCATGCATGCTGTTGGTATAAATGCTGAATATAATAATGTTAGAGAATGGGCATATGAATATAATAAATTTTGTATTTTTACATCTTTGTTCCCTCCATTTTTGGGGTTTGTTTCGTTAAGGACTTATTAATGAAACGCCGGGGGGCTTTAGTGGCCTCACGGTCTTTTCTCAAAAAAAAAAATAATAATGTTAGAGAATGGGTATATGACAATCCTAATTGGCTTGACAACGAATCGATACAGAGCCCGAACTAGTCTTTCATGAATATTTCGTGTTTGGTCAAGATTTTTAGCTAGCACTGTACACATTGAGTCAAGTCACATCTGAGTCCAATTTGGAGCCCATTACGTCACTCGAACAAAAAATAAACCATAGTGTAGCTTTCCTCACCTGGAAGCAGCCGAAAGTCTTGCATGCCTTGCCAATGTCTTTGATTGCGAGAGACCGAACTCCTGATTGTTCATTGAGTTTGCTAAAGTCAATAACTGGCAGAGAACTGAGATCGTGGTGCCTAGACATGATGTGAGCTTGACGTGTCTGCCTATCGGCACAGTCCACCTTCATACTGTGGGCGCTCAATGTTTCTGAGTACATTTTTGATATGGATTGAGACAACTCAAGTGATTTTAGGAAGAAGAGTCAGGATGCCGGGCTTTTATAGGCTGGTCATCGTTTGGTTTGAACCTTTGAATTCATTTTGATTGCACACAGGCATTAGGGAGTGTTCTTTGCATGTAGACCATTTGTGTTTGTTGGTGCCACTTCCTTCCAAGAAGGAACCTTTTGAACATTTATGGTGGTTATCAGTAAGTGCGTCCCCTCCTTTCTCACAGTTGCAACTCTTTTTAACTTATCTAAAAAAATTTGATGTGGAAAAAGAAACAAATGCATGTATCAACTCTTTTTTACCTTATATAGAATTTGTAGCATGTAATCCTTATACTTTGTTACTTGCATGTAATCTCCTTGCCTTTTGCATTATATCCATGTATGACCTTGTGTTCTTGAGTTATTGGCTACTATACCCTGACATCTGACAGAAATAATGATTTCGATGATGGATTTTAATTAACTAATGCATATTTGCTGTTTTTTTTTTTTTTTTTTTTTAACAATTTTAGAATGAAACTAGCTTAATTTTATTTAAGCAAGTATATATCTCTTAGGTGCTGGTTGATCAAGATGACTATGACAATGTTTATATCGAAATATTGCCAAGATGAAATTTGGCCGTACATCTATTCATTTTTGTGCATTGCAGAATTGTATACATGCAAAATAATTTAAAAAATAGATGGTTACACATAGGAAAAATATTAATAAGACAAGGTGAAATGTGCATATATGCCAAGAACCCAACTGTATTAAGGGAACAGGGACTATGGAATAAGCAACTTCTTGTTATATTTGTTGTGTGAGTTGTTTGACTTCTTTTCTGCTGAAATCTGCAGTAAATAGATACAGAAGCCCGCTAACCGTAAACAATAGGACTCCTTTTTTTCAGGTGCCCCCTTGTCGCGGCCGGAAATTCTCCACAAGCCCTTCTTGATTGTCAACTTCAGTGTCCAACTCACAGTTGTGGAGTTAAAATGAAGAGTTTGTCTGTGACTGGAGAGCAATATTCCCTGCAATTGGATCTGAGAACCTGGGAATTACATGGCAGCAATGTTAACGGCACTGTTCCCGTTCACTGAAGAAGTCCGTATTGCTAACTAACTAGAGTTATCTGGTAGTTGCGTGGCGTCAACAGCAACGTCATGGTAATTCTGAACACTGGGGGAGCTTGTATTGTTGCTACAAAGGTTTCAATGCCACCAAAGACGTATATTGTTATGAGATACAATCAGACAACAACGAGACCTTATGGGTTGCCCTAATGTTTTTTTGGCCCATGCTCAGAGAACAAGGGCTTGCGTACGTGGGGCCCCAGCTGCAGCACCGAAAACTGCCCAGTTTTAGGGGCCCCTTGCCGATGACAAAATTACCTTGAAGTCCTCCTTGACTGGCCACTTGAGGGTCCAACTCGGGGGGCAGCATTGGAATATTTCCAGCAGCGGATTGGGAAAACCTGGGAGTCACGTCTCATATGGCGCCAGCGTGAACGTCACGGTTCTGTCCCAATTTTGATGGCCGAGATGTGGAGAGGAGTTAATACAACCCGTTATTGTTAAGTTACTAAAAAGTTTCATAAAAAGTGTACTTGCATTGAAGGGACTGTATGCTGCCGCACAAACTCTACTGATTCTGAGAACTATAATCTTTTCTGTGCAAGAAGCATTCTTGGAATTTGATGCAAGAGACTTAAAACCCGAGAACTTGGCCCACTGCTAACTCAAGTCGAGCACCCAAGAACTTGGCACACTATTAAGTCGAGTCAAAGTCAGGCCGATCTGATTACGGTAGAGGTGGTAACGCGTACCAGATCAGTGTATATAAATGGGTCAATGTTATAGCCTCGTACCTGACTTGAAATCGACCCGAGTTGGCTTAGGATTTGTTTGGTTGTTGTAATTCGTCATAATTTTTAAGTCATAATTGATAAAACTCTTTTATAGTTGTAAATAAGTTAAATGCATGTAAGTTTTACGGTCTTTAGTTAGCAAAACAAAGTTGTATGTAGAAAAATGTATTGTGTTTTATGGTGTTTGGTTGTCGTAATGTGTTATGTTGTAAGTAGGAAAGTTGATTACAAAATTAACTATTTTGGTGATTTAAATTTTTAAATATTAGAAATAAATACTAAAATATTAAATATTAAAAATAATATTAATATAAAAAATAATACAAATTTACATGACCATAAAATTAAATGTTAGTTAGTTGTGAGTGATAGTTGGGTTGCGTAAGTCTTTTATGAATTATAGTCAAACAAATACTGTAGTTGTAATTGGGTTGTAAGTCATTTACGAATTACGACCTTTTACGCGAAACAAACAACCCTTAATTAACTTGTTTGTTAAATTTCAAATGTTATTAAACATGAAGAGATCAAAATTGTAAAAAATATAATGGTTTTTCAGCAACAAAAGATAATGCGAGCACTCTATCAAGAAGTAAACCAATTCAAACCATATGCTTTTTCTTCTGTATATGTTTTAGAATACGAGGATTATGATGAGCGGACGCATTATGTAATAGAATTGAGTAAATTGGAGTTTTAGATGCATTATACAAGGAAATTTCTTCATTAACCATTGACCTCTCATCTCTTTGCTCTAATTCCTTCTCATGTTGATTATTTTTCTAGGCATGCGCACCGTACGTGCCAAGAATCTTGTTATATTACTTAATGCAAGTTTTTTGTTCCTAACAATCATCTCGTAGGCTTATAGTACGGTTCTCCTCTCTTTTTTCTTTCACCTAACTAAATACGCTTGTTACGTGCTCGTGTTTTTTAACTATAAATCAATCATCATATAGCATTGATTCTAGGTGTATTTACTGATTCGTGCATTGAAATAATGTATTTATAAATTATAGATGTATTTATTGAAGTAATTTGTGCACTGAAAATGAAAAGGATTTTTTTCCCGTCTTTTAATTCTCTGTACAAGAGAAGTGAAATAGTCACATCTAAAAAGAGTGGGGGGAAAGGTTAAGCTTATTTCTCTTATATTTTCACATGAACTGTACATGCTAATATTTATTTTGTAAACAAAAATAATTAACCTTGTCTTATGTCTTGAATCTCTCTTAACTCAATCTTTCGCCTTTACATTGAGCCATGCCTGAGTGACAGGAAATTTTACGAGATTGTGCAATAGCATCTGTCTGAGTAGAAATAGTTGCTCTCTATCCAAGTAAAAAAAATGTATTAGTTTCAAAAAAAACTATTATTAATTTTTTACACAATCTAAAAAAAACTATAAAGATCTCTTACTGTTGGTGTCGCGACGTATGTTTGGTGATATTTAGTCATGGACTTTCGATCTCCAGAATTTTCAAACAAGTCAAGTGTTTCGAAAAGAAGATGATAGAATTAATTTCTTAGTCAATGAAGGTGCATTTGGAGTTGTAACCAGGTATTTCACTACTATTCTTTTGGTGCAATTATATGAGATCTAATTCGTGCGGACAGGGAGGGTGCTTTTAGGTCAGTTGAGTGAGAATTGAGTAAGTATTTATTTATAAAAAAAATACTAAGATTGTTTTTCAAGCATCCAATGACTTACTATGAACTTTCCCCCATCACGACCTCCAATCCTCCAGACTTCTCCTAGCCCTTTTCTTGGACCCAAACCCATCTCGCCTTCACCCGAACCCTCCCTTTTTCTCCACGCCTTCGCCCACTCGATTGGATCAGCTCGCGATCACAGCAACCTCTTCGATCCTCATCACCGTTGAGGTCGACCCCACTGACAGAGTCCCTCATCCTCGCCAAGTAGAAACACGAGCTTGGGTTCAAATCTAATCTGACTTGGATCTGACCCGCTTTAGATCCGGATCTGGGTTCTACTCTAGGTCAGATTCAACTCGTCTACAACTAACCCGACTCAGATCTGATCTTTGTTCTAGGCCTGCAACAATACTCACGGTAACTGGCTCGCCGCAACCCAACCCGCTGCACCAACTGACCCAGACCCGTTAATAGCTTTGCAGACCCGTTAAAGAAGATCCTGACCCGTTAGGCACTAGAATTGGCTTTTCAACTGTTTCTAAGCCGCCCGGAGGCCGATTCGAAACGTTGGCGTCGTGAAAGATAGCCCTACGCATCCAAGTAGATATCAGCAAGACTTGAGATCAAACGTGTTCCTTAGTGAATTCTTGCTAAACACGATCAATTATTGAATAGTCTTGATATATAATCTTTAGGATTTTATCTACTTTACTGTTGTTCATGTATATTTGTGAGATTGTGTGTATAAAAAACCCTTAATTTAGTAGTCTTGATATTGATTGTAGAAATTTTGCCGGCATAACATACATATTATTTTTAATTTGTTTAGAATTGAAATTGCTTAGCATACACTTGCTTCTTTTGTTAAAATCTATCTCTTAACATTATTAGTTTTAGTTTTTCCTACTTGGCGATTATAGATTATTAAGGAAGCATAATTTGATAGTTTTATCAGTGATTTTCCCGTCACCAGACACGTTTAACATCACCTTCAGTCGATAAAGTTGGAGAATAGCAGAATACAAGGGCCGATCCCAGCCGAACTGGGAAAATTAGGAAGTTTGAACGAACTTTCCATTCATGGAAACACGCTATCTGTACATGCATATACCTGATTCTTTGGGAAATATCAATAGGCTAGAGCACTTGACTCTGCGTGCTAATCGATTATCTTCAGCAATTCCTGAAAGCATTTGGAGGTCGACTCACCTCATTGATTTTGATCTTTGACAAAACTCTCTCAGTGGATTGCTGTCTCTGGCAGTTGGGAACATGAATGCCTTATGCGTGTTAAATTTATCGATAAATGAGCTCCAAATGCTCCAATTCTTAGTACTTTGGATCTATCCAATAACTCATTTGATGGACACATTCTGCGATCATTTGGTGATCTTTATAAGTATCGGGGTTTTTGAACTTTTCAAGTGAATAGAATCTGCAGAAGAACCTCAACAAGAGGGGTTGTTTATAGCTTTGGAATATTGTTGCTAGAGATCTTCACGCAGAAGACGCCTACCGATCCTATGTTTGTCAGGGAATCAAGCTTGAGACGATGAGTACATGGAGGCGAATCCTGCATCTCTTTTCGAAATTGCGGACTGCAATCTTTTGAAAGATGGGTCTGAAAATGAAAGGCCAGCTGAAGATCTAATTCCAGTGCATCCATGTCTTTCTTCTATAGAATTGGGCATATTGTGTTCAATGGAGTCACCTAAAGAGAGGCCTTCGACGAAAGAAGTTGGCCCAAAGTTACAGAAGATCAAATGGGCTACTTATGATCAATGTTTCCGATCATCTGATGCCTTTGACGTGGTGTTTGTCTCATCAGCAAAAATGGATTGGGTTGGCAGCAAAAATTATCATTGCGTGCTAGTCTCTATGGGTGTACTATCATTGTGTTTGCATAGATATGTTTGTTATTATTTATTTTCATTGTATTTGCATAGATATATTCGTTATTATTTATTTCAAGAAAAATGTTTGTGTTATCAGTTTATGTTGCAGATGAGGATTTATCATTTTCTCACCCTTTATTTGAAGCAAAGCCGGTGGATATATCCCCGCGTTTTATTAAAAAGATATTAACAAAAAAAAAAAAGCTAATGAAGTGCAATATCGAGGGAATATGGGAATGTGGGCCAAACTTATCTTTCCCAATTTTCTTTTTCATGCAAACTGAATAGACCTATTGTTTAAACTTTAAATTGTTCTCTTGGCCTTATTTTCTTTTTTTTTTTAAATTAATTTCTCGCACGGGAAGACATGTTTGTTCATATTTATGTTGTAGCCTCGCGGACAGTTCAGATGGGAGGATGATTGTCCACCATTGTTTGTAAAGTCGAGCCTGCTCCTAGAAAGCTTTTCAGATGCTTTTCTTTCATTTAATTACACAGACTTATTATTTATTCAATGCATATTTACATGCCAGCAAATACTGGAGGGATTCGGTTCATGTGTGTGAGTAACACACACATACAATAAGAGGACCAATCCTGCGTTGACATGTGAATTGAAACTCTTATAATCTCTTATAATATGCGTGTGAGACCTACACACATAACATATTAAAGAGGATCAATACAAGTAAAAATATTCGGGGTAAGGCACAGGCTGAGGTGAGTGAATATTGGCCCTCCCGTTCCAAAATAGAAAAGGAACCTCTCTAACTCGGTCGAGATAGGTGGTTGCCAGTCACTAGTCCAAGTGAATGAACGGCCAACTAAAGAAGGCTCAATGAGATAAATAGAGCATATAACATCATTGAATCCTCTCATCCCATTTATACGTATTTTCTGGCCAGTTCTCTCGCCATAGAATCTGGTAACATTAAAATTCCCACCTATAAGCCACAGTCTATCTATCTAACCTTTAGTTCCACAAAGCTCCTACCATAAGCTATTTCTTTCCCTTCTACACAGGGGCCACAGACAGACGTAACAACAAATATCTCGCCAGTGCACCTATCTGCGAGCTTGACTGATAACAAAATTCTCTTACCAGATTACAAGAGCAGTCCATGATGTGATCCTGCCAGCCAATCAGTTGCCCTCCCAAGAGCCAAGTGCATTGGCGAAGCTCCAACCAGAAAAAGATTACCACCAATAGATCTTAAGAAATGATCCATAGGGAAGCAGACTTAATTCTTATAATAGAACATCAATACAGTGTAGATTAAGATGAATTCTCCTCTTTCCTGAGGACATCCCAGTGTTTCTCTACATTCCAGGAAATAATTAACATAAAAACTAATAAAACACCAAAAGTATAGATATGAGGAGATAGCTAATAATCATTTTGTTTCCGCAGCACCACTCTAAGATGCCCAAGCCTAGTCCATCTCCTGAAGGTGTGCTCCTACCTCAGCACCAGAACCATTGATAAGAAAGCCACAGTGGATGGCTATCTCCATGATTTTCTCATCAGTGATTCCCTCATATGGATCGTGAACTGGTAAGTGCACTGAGCCCACTGGCCCCTCCTCCAGGGGCTTGGTGCAGAGAGGAGGATGGAGCTTCTTCAAGGCTCTCACTCGTATCCTTTTGGAGATTATATTGGTTATGTTTGAAGGCCCTATTGATGATATGTTGCATGCAAGTGATGAAAAAAGATGTGAAACACACAGGGGAGACTTCATCACCGCCAAAGTACATTCTCGTTCGGTGAAATAGCTTGTAAAGGGCGATGTTATGTGTTTTGTTGTTACAAAGTTAGGACACAAGACACGCAACATGACTGTTTTCAATAATAAAGGTAAGAAAGAAAAAATAATGATGAAATTTTTTTGACTCCAAATTGAGCACCCACCAATGCTTTACATTATAATATAAAGATAATGTTAAATAGACATAAATCTATATTTGGTCATACAATTTTTTGAACATGAAACAAATATCTATTCAGATATTTCGAATAGTTCAATGCTATTATGTCTATATTTATATTTTATACAGATTGACGTAGATATTCATATTTGTCAAAATTATGAGAATGAATTTGTTTATGTTGTCGCGCGGACCTGGGCTAGGCCCCTGATGGCACCACGCCTGACTAGGGTCACCTAATTTTTGGGCTAGATCAGAGAGGTGGACCTGGGGAATTGCACCTAATGTCTGACCTCTGCTATCAAATTCCTAGGCTAGATTGGTAGACCATTAGAAAATTGCATCCGACGTTTAACATGATTTGAGCCAGTCAAATTGGGCCGTCCTCTTTGGGATATCAAGTCCAATATGGCCTCAACTATCCCCTTAGAATCTGTTTGATTTGATGGAAGTGGGAGGAAAAAGTGTAAGTGAAAAATGAGAATGTGAAATGTGAAGTATCGTGAGAAATTGAGATTTATGCAATTCTCATTTTCGTTATTTGATTGTATGTAAAAGTGTAAGTAAAAAAGTATATTATGTTTTTCAGTGTTTGGTCAGTAACGTAAAAGTGAAAATCGAAAAGTTGACCATAAAATAATATCAAATTAAAAATTAATTCTGAAGTGACATTTTGAGAATGTATTGGACTCCATGTGAGATTTACTTAACATCAAAATTAATTATTTGAGCTACAATTTATTTCAAATGAAATTTACATGACCACAAAATTAACTGTAGCGTCATGAAAATGAGAAGATGGTAGTGTAAAATAGAGGTGTAAAAGGGAAAAGAGAAAAGAAAAAAAAAAAAGAGGTTTTCCAGTTTCTCATTTCCAAATTAAAACAAATAAAGGAAGTGAAAAATGAGTTTTTCCACTTTCACACTTCAAACACGCCCTTA